>PVIJ01009674.1:0-65191 GCA_004024925.1 Scalopus aquaticus
TCCAGAAGATGTGGTACATATACACAATGGAGTACTATTCAGCATGGAAAGAAGATAAACACATGCAATTTGCCGCAACATGGATGGAATTAGAGGGAATCATACTCAGTGAAATAAGCCAAAAAGAAAAAGAAAAATATCGAATGGTTTCACTTATAACAGGACTATAGGGAGGCCGGGTGGGAGAGAGACACTCAGAGGTGGGGGAGGGGGGAGGGGAGGATAAGGGCACAAAATGGAAGAGAGGCGAATACAGGGGACCATGGAGATGGATCACGGGTGAATTGGTGGTGGGCTGCCCAAGGGGAATACAAAATGTAAAAGACACAAATAACAATTTAAAAAAATGGAAAAAAAAAAAAAAGAAATTTGCTTTGAGATGTCCAAAGATGATGAAAACAGAACATCTGTCAGATACCAAATGCTACTCCTTGCCCAAATCTTCATTTCTATTAATGAAGAATGACCCAGAAACCAAAGTCACTGAAGATACTGCCACATGTGGTAATCAGTTACATACATGATAAACAACTAAGAAACCCAGAACCTGAGATGAGAAGTTCCAGTCAATGTATAAAGAGTCAACATATAAAGAGAGAGAAGACAGCTGGAAGAGTACACAGCCCGGGCCTTGGTGACAGACTGAGCTGCACATAATTTCCAACTAGGATAGTACAACCTACTTCACAGGACTATTGGGAGAACTTTATTACCAAGCATCTGCCACAAAACCAGGCATAGCAGAAAGTTTAATACATAGTTACACTCTCTTATAAAGTCATGTATGGATTTTGGATTCAGGAGATTTCAGACCTGGTTCAAAATTTAAATCTTTTCCTTACAAACTTAGTAACTCTAATCAAATCAGTCATACCTGACTGACAGGGCTGATGAGAACATCAAATAAGTAAGGTTGTCAGTTTATAATTAGTACCACATTGTAACATAAATTGTTACAAAAAGCATTACTCTAATTTCCATTTTGTGTTTGAACAGATTCCCCATGCCAGGTAAACTACAGGCTGATCTCCTTGCCCTTAAGTGCACGCGAACTGGCTAACCAAGAGGTGTTCCTTGCTTTCTCCCACAAGGTATAATTCTTAACTCTGCTAGGAACTGTCTTACAGCTGAGGGCTTACAAGCAAGACTGACATAGGAATTATATAAATTATCTCCCTTTTTAAAATGTTATCTTGTATAAGTCACACTGTTAACCACAAATTTATACTGTTTCCTGGAATAGGAATTTTGTGAAGTCCTAATCTAAATCTCCTTGACAGTCAATATTTAAACCTCTAGCAGGAGGAAACTGGCAGGAAAGAAATTACAGCCCTTGGCATACAAAGGTATAAGGATTCAAAAATAAACTGAAAGTTCAGATTCCTTGATGAAACCCTAGAAACACAATCATTTTCTTTAGGGTTATAAAACACAGGATCTGCATATACTAATGTCATGTCAGTTAAAGTAACTGCTCTTACAGCAAGTTCTGCTCTACACCCAACAAGCTCATAGGCAGATTTTGTATGTTTCCATGAAAGCTGCAATATAACATTCATCACTTAAGTAACTTCAAGTTTCTCATCATTAAAATAGGAACTGAAAATTATTCATTCCTTACTTTTAAATTGCAGTGTACTCAAAATTATCTCAAGATATTTATTATATTTCAAAACTTATAGCTGTATTTATTATAGCTGAATGCTTATACATACTTACTTATTTTCTCCAGTGCATTGTTTTCTAGAACTATTTCCTTTTTCAGTGCAACTAGTATCATTTTGCTCAATAAAGCTGAGGTACACAAATGACTGGGAAGTTTCTTTGTATCTGGTTCTTTAGCATCTGTTTTGAAACACTCATAATTCAAACTCAGTCGTCCTTCTAAAAGAGGTCTATGCAACCACTGCAAAAAGAATACATAAATAATACACAAAACTTTAGCTATTCTAAATTATGTACAGCCTATGCAATTAAGACAGGGAACAAAACTAGTTATTACTACTTTATTAGTAAAAGTACAGGCTCCTCGAAGTATGGCTGTCACTAAAAAAATTATCAACATGTATATTTCTTTAAGACTCCCTCAGAGAGAAATAAAAAAGAAAAGACTGCTGCAGGACAGAATTTACTCACTTTCTAACATAGCTACTACCAGCACCAGCTGGTCTGCAGGCAGCAAACACCAAAATATGCACATTTAGAGACATGAAGGCAAAGTAAAATACTTATATACTTTACTTTTTTTTCTTCCCAGAATAAGAAAAAATCCTCATTTCATTTACTTCTTTTTTTCTTCCCCAGAATAAAAGAAAAATATTTAAGTTTGCAAGAAATGAAAACTTCAAAATGAGCAATGTACTCTCCAATCTCAAACATACCTGCATAGGAAGAGACTGCCTCATTTCTTCCCATTCATTGTTGTATGGCATTACACTCCCAATATAAACTTCCAGAAGAGAAGTGTCTTCACTCTCTAGAAATGTATTGAGCAAATCCTCAACAGTACATAACAGAAGCTGAAGACTGAAAATAATTCACAGAACATAAATTATATCATCACTAATCTGATCACCCTGGCACACGCTAAATGCCCTATGGCACGTGATAATTTACCCAAAGAAAAAAAGACAATAAAGGTTAAGTGAAGCCTCTACCTTCTCTACCCCAACACACACAAAATCAAATTGGGGATTTAATCCAACATCCATGATTTGAAGTTCAGTGCCATTCTTACCTGAAAACGAAGAGGACCTGATTTATTTCAGATCAGGTATTTCTGAAATAGCTAACTGATTCCATGAAAAAAAAGCATGATACTTAAGAGAACTCACTCAGCCTGATTAGTCTTAACATGCATTCTTTCAGTCTTTTACTCTACGAATTTAGGTATGTACTATAAAAAAGATTTGCAATGTAACACCTTAAAAACATGGCTACCAGATCCCCCCAAAACAAGCCACTGCAGGACAATCACCATGTGTAGCAGCCATGAGCAGTTATGGCTATAATCCACACCACAGAATAACACAACCATCACATGATGATCACAAATTAGGAATCCAGAAAATATGCCATAATAAATCATTCTTCAATTGAGTTAAAATGTTTGTTAAAAACAAAATCCATTTGGGGCCTCCCTGATGGTGGAGGGGTTAAGTCTCAGCATTATCACTGTGACAGCTGGCCAGGGAGCTGACCGACATGGCGCAGCAGAGCTCTCCTGTCTCACCTGCTGCTCCCCTCAGCAGTGTATTTCAGCAGATCTGCCTGTTCTGCTCCCCACTGTCTCTGGTGAATCCTTTCACCCAGCCCCCATACCTTTGGCCTACATCCCACTTCTTGCATGCATAAATAAATAAAATAAATCATTAAAAAAAATCCTTCTGGAAAAAATTGTTTGGACCTTAGAGTTCTATAGATTTCTTTACATCACAAGCCATTTTTCATATGCTAATAGTGGAATTTTATTTATGGGTTTCTCAAGTACTTAATACTTATCAAGTAATACTTACCAAGCACAGCTATTATTTAATATCTACGAAGCTTTAATAAGATACTGTACAACTGAGCACAAAAAGGGGTTACCTTCTGATATCCAAAGATGAACACTGAACTTGGTTCTTCAGCCATATAGCAGACAAACGTAAGAAGGTACTTCGTTCATATATATTGCCAGTTTGATGGACCAATAAATTCACACCAGAGAGCCAAGTATTTTTCAGTTTACAGACAAGAAAGTCTAAAACCGAGATGTTGAAAGTAATTTATATCCCACTGAAGTAACTATAATATTGTAAAATGTCTGAAAAAACTGCAGATCTGATATTTTTTAAATACCATTTAAAAATGAAAACATAAAAATCACCATCAATTGTCAAAACAAATACACAATAATACAAGTTAGCTAGTGCCATATAAATGTAAAAATAAAAAGAGTCTTAAAGTTAGCTTTTTTCCTCCTCTGATGGTATTTACAAGAGATTTGTCCTTTCGGAGATGTGAAAAATAATACACCCTTTTTCAGAGAGAGAAGTCAATACTAAAGAATGGGCTAGGGGGGCCTCCCTGGTGGCACAGCGGTTAAGCACTGTGCTGTGGAGCTGTTGGCAGCGTCAACGCAAGTTTGACGTCTGGCTGGGGAGATTCCCACATGGCGCAGCAGACCTCTCCTGCCTCGCCCGCTGCTCCCCTCAGCAGTGTATTTGTCGATCTGCCTGTTCTGCTCCCCTCTCTGTCTCTGGTGAACCCTCTCCCTGCCTCATGCCTCTGGCCTGTACCCAGCTTGTATACATAAATAAATCTTTCAAAAAAAAAAAAAAAAAGAATGGGTTAGGGAAGCGGACTCTCAATGGTATTTTTTATATTCATAAATACGTCTCAAATAACACACAAGGCAAGAATATTGTCCTTAAAAAGACAATTTCATTTCATCTGGATATACATCAAGAATGTTCTTAATAAGAGAAAGGGACACACTATACATTAAAACCGCCCTTTATCACCACAGAAACTGAGGCATCAAGAAACCAAGCAACTTACCAGAACTAGTGAGTGAAGGGGTTAAGGTTCTAAATTTACTGCTCTTGTCCCTTCCAAACTATCTCCTTATAATAAAGTAAGAACTTTAATGTCTATATACATCCTTTTCCCCCTTTTATTTCCATTTATTTTATGCTGAATTTATTCCTGTATTTGTTACTTCAGTTCCTTCTTTCTAATCTGTGCAACCTCCTCTTCTGGCACAGGAACAACTTATTCTTTGAATAAGGATCACCTCAGTGTGGCAGGGAGAGCTCACGCAGGGGTTTACCCCACCGTGAGCATTGTAAGTTCCACAAAGTATGTTAGGGGCTTTGTTGACCTGGATGTGATCAATGACCAGAGAGTCTACAGTTAAACCCCTAAGTTGGGCATTACTTTCTACTTGTTTAAGCATGTGCCGTAAAAATTCACCACTTTTTTTGGGCCACCAACCCTGCACCCAGCCCCACTGTTTGGCCTGGGCACACCCACCAACTTCAACATTGTAATGACAGACTGGCACACACTGCTCCTGGAGAGTGACATCCTTCACAAGGTTGATGGCTTTTTGGATGTGTACCCTTGATGACCTGGGCAGTTTCATGAATGCTCTTAAAATGAACATGACGCTTTGAAATCTCTGGATTTGCATGACTTTGTAGGATTGTCCAAGTCAAGTGAGTAGCAAATCATTTTCAGAGATTACCTAAGGCCGCTTACAGGAAGAGGACTATATACATCTTTAGCTTGGTTTCTAAAGTTGAAAGCATTTTAAGATTTGTAGCACTTTATTCAAAATGCTTTCAACTTTTAAACATGTTATGATACAATTAATAAAGCCTGGGCACTAACACTCTGAAGACCAAAGCCAAAGATTCACAACAGAACATTTGAGCAGTAGGCTGTTACCTGGCAAATGTGTTTTCTCTTTGCTCTCAGCACATAACTGAAAGAGAATTAATAATAAGTCTTCAGATGGTGGCATTAATAAGCACCCTTTAGCTGAGCTGAAATAGTTGTAGACCACATCACAGATGAAAGATATTGACGAGTCCTTATTTTCTGCTTCTGACAATTTCTTTGTTTTGGATAAAGTTTCATGAAGTTTAACAATAATTCTTTCAACATATACTTCTCCAATCAAGTAATCTAGAGGGGAAAAAAAAACAAAATAGGTAAAAAATTTAAAGTATTAACTATATATTTGAATACCTTAATTTGGGCTAATAACCACTGAGTCTTCCCCCATGTGTTTAATATGCATCAGAGAGAAGAAAATCTTATCAACAAATCAGTGTTTTCTCCCCCATAAAAGCTCTCAGAAAACAGTAGTTTTTTTTGTTGTTTGTTTAAAATTAATTTATTTTTGCATAGAAGAACTGGGGTGCAGGCCAGAGATGTGGGGGGTGAGAGGACTCACAAGTGACAGGTGGGGAGCAGAACAGGCAGACCCTCCTGAATACACTGCCAAGGGGAGCAGCAGGTAAGACAGGAGAGGTCTGATGCACCACGTGGGTCAGCTACCTGGCCAAGAATGGAACCCAGGCCACAGCAGTGGTAACCAATTCCTAGGCCACCAAGGAGGCCCCCAGAGTAATTGTAAATTAAGTAAAAGAGCAATGCTCTATGAGTAAATAGCCTTGCTAAATTCAAAACCCCTTTGAATGTGAAACTAAAAATATTAAATATCTTCATGCTACAAAGATTAATAAACATTTAGGGTGCTTACAAAATTAAGCTATCAACCAATAATCCTGCTAATCTCAACCAATAACATGCAAACTGAGCAGGGAATCTCCCCCCAACCTCCCCAAAAAGGTGAAAGGATTATATCCTACTAAAAAACAAGTGATATTTTTGCCTACCATCTTTAACATGTTGGGATAATACCAAACTTAGAAGATTCCATCTTTCTGAGAAGAAAGATTCAGAAGATACTGCGGATTCCGAGTCTTTATTACAAAGGTGATCTGCCAAGGTTACCAATTTCTCTCCAAGGATATCGCTTTTTAGCCAAGCAGTTACTAAAGCATGCTTATCTGAACTAGAACAGGCCTAAAAACGTAAAATTAAATAAAGATTAGAAGCAAGACAAAAGGAGTGTACCTGCCCAAAATATTGTATATCACCTCTCTTCATCATGACTGCCCCGACACTATCGCCCACTCCTCCTGGAGATCTAAGAAAGCTGGCCTCTCCCCGGCTGCCCGCTGTGCTGGCACTACATGCTCTGCTCAGGCTATCTTCCCAACTCACTTATAAAACCCCATCGACGCTTTGCGAATCAATGCAAATCCCACTGGCTACATGAAGTCTCCCCACCTCTCCACTCCAGTACTTTATTCATCTCTGCTTTTCTCTGAATTTCTAAAGCACTTACTGGATTATATTATTACTTAATGTTTCATCTGTGTATATCTTGTTTCCAATGAGACTGTAAGTTCCTTGAGAGCAGAGACTGTCTTAAAACTTCTTTGATACCTGCTATCAACACTGCAGATATATTCAATGAATAATTAATTGAAGAACTTTGAAGACAGATTTATAAATGCTCTATAGGTATTAAATTTGTGTGCATTAATGTTGCTAAAATTAAAGAAGGCTCAACGTATAACCTTCCGATCTTGGCATTACTAGTGATAAGTGTTGTAATTTGAACAATGGGACTTAGTGCTATTTTTGAAGTTATCTGAAATAGTACTGGATTCAGATCTGACAGCAACTGGTTTATTTTCTGGGGTGGGGAAGCAAGGGGAAAAAAATTGTAAATCCACCCCAAAAAGCATGCTGATCCATGTTCCCAGAGCTTCTTTTGCTTTAAGGGCTGAGAAGAAAGCAATTTGCAACTTGGTTCATTTCAAAGCAATCTGGAAAAAAAAAAAAAATCCAAGTGCAGATTGGACAGTGCCTGAAAAACTGTTTACTCTTTTAATTTAAAATTGTCGGTAACCAGAGATTTTATTTTAGCCCAAACTTTAACATTTTTCCAGCTTTATGGCCTTGGACAAATCTCAGCCAACCTGGGCCTATTTCCTAACTTGAAGAAAGAAAAAATTAACTGAGAAGTCATTAAAGTCCTTTTCTAAATTACTTTATAGTTTAAACCAAAATTTAAGTTTGTTTTTAAAGAAGGTGACTTTCCAACCCTGCTCACTAAGTACTGTTGCATATGTACAAGATACACTAGAATTTTGATGGTTGTAATATTGGCTTTCCTAATGCAGTGTACCAGATAAAAGTAATCTGCTTTATAGAATCCTGTAGAACCCAGAAAATAAACTGAATAAAATGTCTCTCAGGTTAGCAAGACACAAAGTCAAACTTCTCATCGTTTAACGTTTCACACAAAGAATCTGACTGGCGCTAATGAGATGGGGATGAGCCAGCTGTGGAAGCAGGAGAGGCAGACACTGAATATGAATTCCCCAGCACTGTCCAGGGAGAGGGCAGTCTTCCAAAAAGACCTGAGTATGAGAACTACCTGGTAGGTACATGACTAAGTGGAAAATAGATATATTAGTCTTCTCTTATCAAATTACTAACTCCACATGTTCAGATTCTACACTTATCAGGCAGCTTTCTCATAATTTGACTTTAAATGTAGCCTGTCTACTTAGAAGCACTATATAAACTAGTGTAAATCACATCTGTGATAAGTTACATTTCTCACTGGAAAAGGGTAAATATTCCATAATAGTTTTTAAAAAAATTAGTTTTTAAAAAAAGTAGGGAGTTAGTATTAAAGTGGGTACAGCATTTCAGTTTTGCAAGATGAGACAGTTCTGGAGGCTGGCTGCATCATAATCTAAATATACTTAACATTTCTGAACTTAGAATGGTTAAGATGGTATACTTTGTCATTTTTACCATAATTTAAAAAGATGGTAAAAAAAGATACTTGTGAATTAAAGTTATCCATGCGAAATTTTAAAATTAAAAAAAAGCTTTAAAAAAACAGGAAGAATATTAAGTAGCTAGCCAATGACATTTATATCATATACACTTTATTAGGAAAGAATGTTTAAGCCATTTTTAAAGATTTTTAAATTTTCAATACTTGTTCATTTCATTATTCCTATCACTAAGTATCTTATTTGGTCATATGGCATCAGACAAAGTATGGTAGATTTTAATTTGCCTGTATAGGATTCAAGAGTAAGGCAAAAAAATAACTTTCCCTCTGTTACCCACTAGGGAAGAAACACTGAATTTTCTAAAGTCTATTAATTTTATTCCTAACCAGAAAAATACTACTACAGAAAGGAAAACACCAAATGTCTTCCCAAATTATGAGAAGAATGTTACAGCAATAAGAAAGCTTCCTAACAAAGACAGTTGACCACATACCAGCATGTGCAAATGACTGGGTGTGAATTTTCCTATACCCATAAATACAAGAAACAGAAAAAAATTCCTAAAATACCTTTCTAATAACCTGAAGAAGAGAATTCCATTTCAGTTCCGTCTGAAAGAGCAAGAAACAGTCCGTTAGAAGAAATAGCAAAACTTTTTACAATTGTATGTAGTCAATGAAGTCACCATGGAAACAATGCTAAACTAAAACTTTTTTTAAGCTAGTCCAACCTTCAAAAGTACAGACTGCAAGCCTGTCATTGTAAAATACTTCCCTGAATCCACTCAGAAGCCTTACATAAATCACAAGATCATATTCCTTATCTTGAAGTTGACATTCACAGTCAAGAAGCAGATCTCATTGCTCATGTATAACTACAACAGTGTGCCAGTGTAACTTTTTAAAAAATAGCCAAGAGTGATACCTCAGTTAGATCATCCAAGACATCTTTCCTTTCCATGTCACTGTCACAGCAACGGAGGGCACTGTACAAAATGTCCACCAGGAAATCGGCATCCTTCCTCTGGTCCTCATTTAGCCAGCCTATGAGTTTGTGGTACAAAAACTGCACTGCAGGATTCTTTTGTGCAAGCTTGACTATTTCAAGAGGTTTGGCTTTGGCAATACTCTGTTTTGTATCACCTACCAGCACTTTAAATACTTGAGTGGACGAGAAGGAGCTGAGCAGAGTGGAAAGAAACTTCAGATGCTGCTCTGACTTTTGCTTGTTGACATAATTTATACTCATCTCTGCCAGTTTACAGACTAAGTCTTCCAGAGGTTTTTTCCTTAGCGGAGATAATAGGTCTGAATAATTAGGAATCAGAGAAGATTCAGCTATTAACTCAGAGCCTTCACTGTTCTCTCCTTCTGAGGATAGACACTTTCCATTCTCTTTATTATTTTCAGGCACCTCATCTGCAAATCTGACCTTACAGCCTTTTTTTTTATTGGACTTCAGGCAGCTCTTTGGTTTCTGAAGGACCTGTAATAGGCTAGATACGCCCTGAACAGACTTCGCATCAGCTCCTGGCTCATCAATTTTCTCAACACAGATCGCTGACAGTCTTTCCCAGAACTTTAGTAGCACCTTCTCTAAGTTGTAAGCCGTTTCGTCACCTTTTTCCATATCTGCTTTGGCTTCCCAGGAGCTTAAAGTTTCTGCCAAATGATTAAAGAGCTCCCCATCTTGCAACTTTGGGTCTTCGAGAACTGTGTCAATAAAAGGAATCAACTGAAACAAGGTAGAAATATAAAAGTTTGGTTTTTAGGAGAAGTACAATTTAAACAAGGTATCTGTTAAATAGTGTAAAATTTCATACTTAATTACTTGAAAAACATGTATTTTTCCTCAGAACCTTAAAATGAGTTAACTTGGGTTGTTTTTATATCACATGAAAGAGATAATTTCATCACATCCCCCTTGAATTACTTTATAATATAACCGACCAAGATTATCGATCACTAACAAATAATACAATTTTATTTACATCTTCAGAACTAATTCAAGCTCTCTGATTTTTTCTAAGTTGATGTGAAAGACGTGTAGAAATCCTTTTTCTTAAACTACAAAGAGAAATTAACTACCTGAGACATCAAGTAGGATCTGGGTTTACATAATTTTGTAATTTCCTACCACAAGAAACCACATTCTAGAACCTAGTCTCATCACTTGTATAAGCAAGCACAAGTGTTCACAAAAGGATATACGTACTTGAGTACTTTAGAAATAACAAGATGAGTATTGTATAATTTAAACTTAATACAGAAGACCACAAGAAGCATCTTCCCAATTCTGTTTTGTACTGCAATTCTAATAACAGTCAGGGTCTGTATATGCAGAAAATGGTTAGTGCTCACACATTATGGTATTATGCCAGCAACCGATGGTGTAGAATTTTTATGTATCTGGTCAAAACTATACAATATTTAACTTGTACATTTTAAAAATTAAATCTTTACAAGGCAACACAATGAATTTGATTGTTTATAGTCAGTGTGCAAATGCACCGGTGATATGACATTACAAATACCTGGTCATTGACAAGCATCTCTTCGATATCTTCCTCACCCAAGTTTTGTTGCATTATAAAACGCAAGCATTCAAAAAAAGCAGATACTACAGCTGAGCACTCTGACATGCTGGTTTTGACTCTCTCTGATGATAGCCTAAGAAACAATAAATACTCTTAATCTTTCATAAAGAAAATAAATAACTAACAACCACCAGAAATTAACTACCTGACACAGAAAGGGCAACATCTCAAAAGAAGTAGACTTTAAAAAATGTAATTCTTAAACGAAAAGCTAGAACAGAAAATCAAAATGCAGCTGGATTAGAATATGAACACTGTGGAAGAAATTTTCTTTTCCAAAATGGGTCAACAAAACATATTCCTTTTCTATTCATGAACCAATCTGCCTGCAAATTTGAGAGGGTTTAACCAAATAAAGAGAGTGAAAAAGGCATTTTTAGCTATTAGTAAAACTGAACATCTTTTATTTAAGTTCAACAAATGCACTGAAATAACTTTTAAGTGTGACTATAAACAGGTTTTAAGTTTTTGAAAGATTTAAAAACCTCACTGGCTCATATTTGGCACCTGGGATTTCTCTTTATCAACACACAAAAAACAAGACTCATTTGAAATGTTGGTCTAAGTCCCATCTAAGGCAACTTAGCCACAATTATCTCACTTTCTGCTGTGTATAACCACCGAAGCCTTGAAAGTAGCAAGAAAAGAATTCCAACTATAGTTCCCTGAGAACTTGAAATATGTTTAATAAACAACAAAACATTTTCAGGAAATTTAAATGAGAAAGAAAATAGAGTATGTCATTCTACCCATTTATGAAAACAAACAAAACTGGTGTAAAGATCAAGAATTCACATCTCTTACCCAGTAACTAGGAAGGTGAGGAAATTTTTGAAGAAATCTAACTTTGGGTCTGTAATGGTCTGAGGGAGCTTGCTGATAAATGGCAGAAGATAAGGGTAGATGACCGCAGCCAGCCCCCGACCACCTTCACGAACTACAGCTGACAGCTTGGGAAACACACTTTTTTTTGCATTCACATGAAGCCAACAGTCCTAATCAAAGAAAAAATTAAAGTAACAATTTCATATCATAAATATACTTTTCCTAACTAAAAGAGAAGACATAAACAGGCTCTCAAAAATAAAAATATCCTACCTAAGAGATTAGAATCTCTCAATAAGATTAAAAAACTAAAACTCTGAAATTTTAAGAAATTCATTACATATAGTAATCATGTATCTCACATGCTTCTGGTATAAATATTGACAAGAAATAATTATGAAACTTTACAAGAGTTCTACAAAAACTGCATTCTAAAAGGGAGAGCAATATTTAATTTCAAATATGATTCAGTATGCTGACCTGATTGGGTCAAATGAAGTTAAAAGAATAATGAAAACTGGCTAAACGAAAGTAAAAAAAACCCTATGTTATTTTATAGTCAGTTTAAGATTTACGCCAAGACCTGAATTAAGGATTTTATTCCCCAAAAAGCATTTTTCCAGTTAACTTTTAGATATTATCATTTCTGACAGGCTCTCTCACATACAGCTATGGCTTCTAAAAGACAACTAAGAAGTATTCCCATATGTCCTAAGTGTACCTCTCTACATACCTCAATAGTTGTAAGTGTATAAAGCACAGCTTCCCAAAGAGCTGGACATACAATGGGGTCACTGTCATCAATGCTAAGAAGAACAGATGGGCTGACTTTGGATGCTTCGTCTTTCATCAACTGTGGAATACGCTGGCACAAAGCTGAAATTAACTCAAAGTAAGCTGAGCGAATCTACAAGAAAAAAGAAAATCTGAATTAAAGCCTAATAAGTAAGGATTTTATTTATGGTAATGGCAAACAGGTTATTCATATGAACCCTCACATTAAAAAAACGGAAAGAACTAGAAAAAATACCTGACAAAATCTCCTCCAGAGTATCAAATGGTTTTAAAGACATTAGAATTTACCAAGCCAAAAGCCAATGCAGAAAGTATTTCTACCTTTTTTTTTTTTAGATTTTATTTATTTATGCATACAAGCTAGGGTACAGGCCAGAGGTGTGGGGCAGTGAGACGGTTCACCAGAGACAGAGTGGGGAGCAGCACAGGCAGATCAACAGAAATACACTGCTGAGGGCAGCAGCGGACAAGACAGGTGAGGTCTGCTGCGCCATGTGGGAATCTCCTGGGCCCAGCGTCAAACTTGCGTCGCCGCTGCCGACAGCTCCACAGCGCAGCTCTTAACCGCTGTGCCACCAGGGAGGCCCTCTCTTTCTACTTCTCTGCTGAAGCTAACACAAATCCTCTCTAGTGGCAGTAGCCACATTTGGAGCCTGAAATTATTCCAGTGAATATATTAACCAGGAAAGTCAAATAGAGCCAAACAAAACATAAGACATATGAGCCACTATAAGGAGAAAAAAAGAGAACACTGACACCTTTAAATCTTAAGACTTTACATCTTAGAATTATCAAGTACAAACTCATCAACTATGCTTATATAATATATATATGTAAAGGAGTAGACGTTTAAAGAAATTTGAAAGGAAAAAGAACCAAAAACAATTTCTAAGCTATAAATGAATAAATGCATTAATTAAAGTCCTATTCATAGTTTAAGAGCACTGTAGATTCAGATAATGAAAGAATCAGAACTGAAAGAGCAAAAAGAACAATTATCCATAAAGTAGCATGGTAAGACCAAAAAATGAAAAATACCAAGGACAGCATAAGAGTCACAGAGAACAGAATGAAAAGGTTTAACATTTATCTAATGAGAATCCCAAAGGGAGAGAAGAAACAGAATGAAGCAAATGAAACATCTGGTAATAGCTCAACATTAGTCAATGAAATACATCAATCTAAGATTAAAGAAGCCCAAAATCCCAAGCAAGATGCATAAACAATAGTGACAGAAATAAAACACAATACCCTTGTACGAATTAAAAACACACACAAGGACCTCCCTGGTGGCACGGTGGTTAAGCGCTGCGCTGTGGAGCTATCGGCAGCGGTGATGCCAGTTCGACGCCCGGCCGGGGAGATTCCCACATGGCGCGGCAGACCTCTCCTGCCTCGTCCGCCGCTTCCCTTAGCAGTGTATTTCTGTCGATCTGCCTGTTCTGCTCCCCACTCTTTCTCTGGTGAACCCTTTCACCACCCCATGCCTCTGGCCTATACCCCAGCTTGTATGCATAAATAAATAAATCTTAAAAAAAACACACACAAGGCAGCTGTGGTATGTCTGAGATAACATATTTTAAATAAGCTTCATATGGGTTGCACTGACCAACTGACAAAAATGCTATGGTCAAGGATTCGTAGGAACCTAATCCTGTATTTCCCCTAAGAGCAATTCTTCAGTGATTGTGGGGACCTTCTAGAACATAATTACCATGAATAATGAGAATTGACTATACAAAGAAAAGAACATACATTAAGCAGATTTGGAATGGTCAACTGGTGGGGATGAAGAAGGAGAGGGAGACAGAGACAAAAGGGAACAAGCAAGTACATTAAATGAGAAGAGGCTTGCACACACCAATAAATTTAAGGTCCCCTGAGTGGAGGAGTGTGATAATTCAACTCTGATTCTGGAATCCAAATAACTACTAAAAAAGTGAAAACATAATATATTCTAGTAAAAGAGGCAATTCAGTCCTACCACAAAGCATAAACAAGACTAGGAGGGAAAAAGGAGAAATTCCTTAAAATAAAAAAAGATTAAGATACCTGAGGTACACTGTGTTTTCCGTACTTCCAAAACTTATTCTGTGATAAAAGAGACTTAAATTTCTCCTCCAGAGAATCAAGCTCATTATCAGGTAAGAGGCAAAGCAATTTCTTCAATGCCAATAAGGAACAAGTTACAACTCGATAGAATTTAGCTTCTCTCTCTTCCTCTGGAACAGTTCTTGACGCGAAAGGAAAATAAACAAACATATATACATATAAGGATTTAGCATATATGGTACTTACATTTTAGATGTTTTATCATTAGATACTTACCAAAGTTGCTTTATTTCCATATCTAGAGTCCCGGTGCCAACCCCTCCTCAAAATATTACGTAACACAGATTCTATTAACACATTTTTCTAATATCAGGTGAAAGGAGATGAAAATACATGGTGTAAAATAAGTACAAATATACCGTTCTTGGGAGTATGTAATAGAGTGACCCTAAAGAAATAGATATCAATGCATCCAAGATTACTTTCCCTCACAGACTCTTAGTCTGTTTAGACCCTCACAATAAAAGTAAATAGAACATTTAACTGCTCTTTCAATAGAACTATTCTCGGCTCTTGAACTATTTCCAAGTAGACCATAAAATGGTTCCTGCTAAGACAATCAAAAGGTAGTATGGGGAAATATAAAAACATCTCTATGTAGAAGAACCAGACATGCAGCTCTCAGATAATTCAAACTAAACAATTTGCAAGTAAAAGCACCTAAAACATGCAGGTAAAACAGCACCTGACATAAGCTATTACATTAAGTATTTTCATCTCTACATTTAGAATCCACTGTTTTAAATGTTACATTGTCATTATAATCTTATTACCTCTGAGTTAAACAAATCCTTAACATGAGTTTCTTAGAAACAATACAACTTAGGGCCTCCCTGGTGGCGCAGCGGTTAAGCGCTGCACTGTGGAGCTGTCGGCAGCGGCGATGCGAGTTCGATGCCCGGCCGGGGAGAATCCCACATGGTGTGGCAGACCTCTCCTGCCTTGCCCGCTGCTCCCCTCAGCAGTGTATTTCTGATCTGCCTGTTATGCTCCCCGCTCTATCTCTGGTGAACCCTCTCGCCGCCCCACACCTCTGGTCTGTACCCCAGCTTGTATGTATACATAAATAAATCTTAAAAAAAAAAAGAAACAATACAACTTACTGTGGGTCACTGAGTGTATCAGGTGTTTCTTTTATAAGATGATCGTGCAGTACCTGTGGAGGGGGAGAAAATTCCATAGCCTTGAGATTTTATTGAACTGCTAGTGGTGAACAGATAAGAGGATAAACCGCATCTTACATAAGCTTTTAAATTCTTCCCTGCAAAAATAGTGAAATTAGTAGCAAGACTAAAAGGTTTGAAATTTACCTAATTTTTCCCCCTATCTAGTCCCAAGATTGGCTGTCACTGGGATAAAAAAGACATGGTACTTTTTCCCAAACACCTCTGTTTTCATCAAGAGGAATTTTCCCCTAAATGCTCCTATCCTCTCCTTCCTCCCTTCCGCCTGCACACAACAGTAAAGTGATATAGCCAAACAGCAAATTTGGGGGTGGAAATTAGGCTGTTTCCTCTGCCTTCTTTTTGAGTGACTCTGCCCTTGAGGGAGAAATTACACAGTGCTCTGCTCCATCACGGAGGGAGCCCGAAAGGCTCATCTGAAATGCGTTAAGAGTGCCTACGCTGGCGTGCAGGAATAGGGAGCCACAGTCTCGTGTCAATTCTATCATCAAAAATAATAGCGAATTTTTATTGATTTTTCACAGGCCAGACAGTACTTTGAATACATTTTCCACATCACCTTAATCAATCTTCAAAAAAACCCTTTCAAGTATAAGTTAATTCCTACTATAATGAATGAGGCACAGAAACCTGCCCAACATCACACATTTAACTTAATGGCAGAGTGGAAATGGAAACCAATGGAATGACCTATAGCCCATGTTCTTATGGACATAAATCTGACACATTTTGACCTTCATTTGTCTAACTCCTCTCTAATAAAATTATTTTAAACTTGGGGAAGTTCAAACCCAATATATGTAATGTACTGTGACGCAAAGACAACTAAAGGGAATCTAACATGGGATAAAAAATCTACACAATCAATGATCAGTTATCCATCTATAACAAAACCAAGAGAAAAAATATCAAGCTAACAAAACAACCTGTGGAAGTCAATTTAGTGGTCTGAAAACCCATTTTCCTAGTATCCAAATTTAATATTCAAACTTCATTATAACACTTATCACTCATTTTTAAAAACTTTTTTAAAAAAACAATGATTTTAAATTTACAGTTGGGACAGGGAACACCCTTAAAGAATATGATTGAAACTACAATCCCTTTCCCTACAAAAAGCAAGCTTAGTATACCTGAAAAATGAAAGGTGTAAGAATCAAGAATCTAAATAGAGAACTAAATGCATATGTGTGAAAGAGTAGATGAAGAGGTCGGACAGCCAGGAGGGACCAGATCACTCAGGGCCCTGTGGGTCAACATAAGAAATCTGGAGTTTAAATGGGAAGCCGCAGGAAGGTCGACAAGTTGAAAGGAGGAAGGAAAGAAAAAAAGGAGGAAACGAAGGCGGGAGAATGTTTAGGCAGGGTTATATACAAGGCTATGGAAATGGAAATATAACAAGGCTATAGGAGCACTTGTTATGGGAATGAAGGTAAGCATGAAATTTTTAAAATCCTCAACTCCCCCCTCATTCGTGGTCCATCTGCTTTTATTTCTTGATATACTACTAACAAGCTTGATGGTCTGTTCCCGCCCACCAGTTCATTTATTAGAACAAATAAGGGTGGAGGAAATGAGTAAAGACGGTATTAGATATAGAAGAAATATATGCCACAACTCTACTGCTATTATCAGTCTAGCAAAAATGTTGGCCAAGTTTGAAAATACTTATATATATATATATATATATGAATGAGATCATAAATTAAGTCCTTGAAGAGTAATTTTATCAATATCTTATAAAAATCTTAAATGTTCTTATCCTGATTCAGCATATGGTTACTTGAAGTTTTAGTAACTACCAGTTCCAATTCCACAGGGAATGAAGAGATCTATTCAAGAATATTCAATGAATGGGCCTCCCAGGTGGTGCAACTGGTTAAGCACAGCACTGTGAAGCTATCCAGAGCCACTGCAGCACGAGTTCAATACCCGGCCAGGGAGCGTCCCACATGGCGCAGCAGACCTCTCCTGCCTCACCCGCTGCTCCCCTCAGCAGTGTACTTCAGTCAATCTGCCTATTCCGCTCCCTACTCTGTCTCTGGTGAATCCTCTCCCCACCCCACACCTCTGGCCTACACCCCAGCTTATATGCATAAATAATAAATCTTTTTTTTTTTTAAAGATTCATTTTTTATTTTATACATACAAGCTGGGGTACAGGCCAGAGGTGTGGGGCGGCGAGAGGGTTCACCAGAGACAGAGTGGGTAGCAGAACAGGCAGATCAGAAATACACTGCTGAGGGGAGCAGCGGGCGAGGCAGGAGAGGTCCGCCGCGCCATGTGGGACTCTCCCCGGCTGGGCGTCGAACTCGCGTCGCCGCTGCTGACAGCTCCACAGCGCAGCGCTCAACCACTGCGCCACCAGGGAAGCCCTAATAAATCTTTTTTTAAAAAAGAATATTCAATGAAGCAGAAGTTGTTAAAAAAAATCTGGGGGAAAACCCCAAATTTATATATTAATATAAAAGGAACTAGCTACCATTCATCCACACAAATGAATACAAACAGCAAACAAAAAGAATGAAATGTGCTTATATCACTGAAATACTTAAAAAAAATAATAATAAAGAATGCAGAACAATCCTAAGAACTCACGCTGGCAATTTCATCTTTACAAAATGCAATGGCCTCGGGCTGCTTGCTGGGAGGGAAAGCTGCTTCAAAGGCATCTTTTGCTGCAGATGCAGCTGGTGTATAAGTGTCACACTGAGCCATCAGCCAATAGCCCATTAAGCTTTTCAGATATGGAGCCAACTGTTTCTTTACTTTAAGGATAAGTTTTTCAAAAGCTTGCTGTGTGGCTTCTCGAACCCGCCGGTCATGGTCCTATCAAAAATATAATGTGCTTTAGAATACTCATAGCCCATAAAGAAAGACAAACATGTATTTCCATATATACTATGGTGAGTTGTTAGTAAGGACTGTCCTGCGTACAGCGTTTGACTACAATCTGTAATTACCTGAAATAATTTTTTTTGTTCTTCTCCCAATGAGATAAAAAAAATATGTTTAACATAGTCAAGAGCAGGCCTTGACTAAGAATGAATTAAGTAGTTCATTCTTAATCTTCTGTAGCAAAAATACAATAAATTAAAAAAATTGTCGACATTTATTATGACTAGCATCTGGACAATTCTCTAGTAATGACCTAATTTCTAGACTCCTTATATACTTTATACAACCCAACAAAATCTGACGTGCATAATAATGCTGACATTTCATAAACTTCACCAAAATAGAATCATATAAAATTGACAGTTCCTATGACTTCAACCAAAAAATGTGCAACAGAAATAAACGAGTAACAGTTTAATACTTACAAGTGAAATTTTACAGAAAATTCTTGGCCAATAAGGAAGAACTCCTTTTACAATTTCTGTTTCTCTCTCTGTACACATGGTTCCAAATTCCTGCATCGCCTAAAGGCAAATTATTAATATTATTAAGGTTCAACAACCAAAATACTGGCTATTGATTACATTTTTCTACACCAAGAGCTTATTTTAAATAACAGGAAAATATACTGTTTCTGTCTGTCTTAGGGGACAAATTTGAAGAGTTCCTTCACAGGCTACTGTAGTAGAAACTTTTCAATTGTTTTTTTAAAAGTAAAACATATACTATCAAAAAAGCCCATTTAAGGGCCTCCCTGGTGGCACAGGGATTAAAGTCTCGGCACTATCAAGCTATCGCCAGCCACTGTGGCATGAGTTCGATCCCTGGCCAGGGAGCTAACCCACATGGCAGTCTTCTCCGGTCACGCCCGCTGCTCCCCTCAGTGGTGTATTTCAGCAGATCTGCCTGTTCTGCTCCCCACTGTATCTCTAATGAATCCTCTCACCCCATGCACCTCTGGCCTACACTCCAGTTCTTGTGTGCATAAATAAATAAAAATATATCTTTAAATAAATAAATAATACAAGTGCAGCATCAAAATTACATTCTCTAGTGGGAAAAACTGTACAACCAGCATTCTAAAGTAGTTTTTAAAAAGTGCAAAGTAACAAACTTATAACCCATAAAGATAAATGTAAACTGAGCATAAATCTATGTATTAGAAAAAAGTACAAATGTAAAAGAACTTGTTAGTGATGAGTGTTCATTTTTCTTTATATAAAAGTTACTATATTTTTACAAAAAAATTTTCTTTTCTTATATAAAACATGAAAACTTGCTTTTAATTTTGTTGTGACATCTTTCTTGGAGAGTTTCCGCAACACCATTCGGAAGTCAGAATCTACAAGACTATCTATTTCTTCAGCTCCTTGAATAGCAGGAACATAGCCCAGGTCACTCTGAGATGTTCCAAAACCAATAAATCCAGGCACTGTTCCCTTTTCTTTGGCAAGGAGTTCTGCAGCTCGGCCACTGTTTGAAGGCTGATAAAAAAGGAGGAAAAAAGTCAGAGTTTATGAAAAGTTTCAAAATTTAACTTTTAGCTCTTTAGAGTAAATCCTTGACAATTCCCATGTAAAAACAAATTTTTATTTGAGGACTTCTTTCCTTGCCTAAGATGTCACCTACGGCAATGTTCCCCCAAGTATATTTTTCTGCCACCAGGAACCTATCAATAACACCGGTCAACAAATTTTTACAAAAGTCATGTTACTGAAATAAAATAGTCATTTCCTATCAATTTGTATGTGCTCAACACGAATATGACAGTCAAATTCTAATTTTGGCTCTAGTTTTTTTTGTGATCTGCAATAAACTGATGTTTACATCACAAAATGTGTGCCAACAGTAATAGGCCTACGGCTAATACCTGTAAAAAATCAAGTCAAAAATTACTTCTTAGATTTCTTCGATTGTCTCTTGTACAGCTGTTCAGGAGCATCTCTGGGGAGTGTCCAGCAGTAGTCAGCCAGCATTGTAGTGGACCATGTTCCCTGGTATCTTTGTTCCACTGATGCGATCTTAATGAAAACGTTCACCATGTTCATCACTTACCATACCACAGGATTTTTTTTTTTAAAGATTTATTTATTTATGGATACAAGCTGGGGTACAGGCCAGAGGCGTGGGGTGGCGAGAGGATTCACTGGAGACAGCGTGGAGAGCAGAACAGTCAGACTGATGAAAATACACTGTTAAGGGGAGCAGAGGGAGAGGCAGGAGAGGTCTGCCGCGCAATGTGGGAATCTCCCCGGCCGGCATCAAACTGGCGTCACCACTGCCGACAGCTCCACAGCGCAGTGCTTAACCGCTGAGCCACCAGGGAGGCCCCACCATGCCACAGTTTTCAGGGAAGAAATCCAGATGGGAATGAAGGAGGTGGATCTTTAGATATATTGCAGCCAAGTTTCTGATACTGCATCAGCATGTCTTCTACTAGTTCCTTGTAGTTTTCTGCCCTAACATTCCCAAGAAAGTTTGTGGACACTAGGTGAAAAGCATTCCATGCTTGTCTCACATCACCCTACAGCAAGTTGTTGAACCAGTCATCTTTGAAGAGCTCTCAGCTCTGAGGACCCACAAAAACTCCCTCTTTAATCTTTGTTTCGCTGAGTCGAGGAAATTTTTCATGCAGGTATTGGAAAGCTGGAGAGGTCTGGTCCGTTTTTCACGAAATTCTTCATCAACCTAGTTTGATGTGAAGGGGTCGTAGCAGGATTTTGTGAGCCTCAACCAGAGCTGGGTGCTGGATATTCTTCTCTCCAACTGCTACATTTTGTCTGTGAGCCCATTCCTTCCACAAGTAGTGCAATTCACTTGCTTGGCTATCCCACTAACATAAGAAACACAAGTGTTTTGTTTATCCCTGCTGCAATCCCATAAAAAGGGCAACTAGCTTCAAATCACCACAGATGTGCCAGCTGTACTTGTTATACTCAATGGAATTCAGTAGCTGCTTTAAGTTATCGTATGTCTCTTTCATGTGGACAGCATGTGCTACTGGAATAGATGGAAGATGGTTTCCATTGTGCAAAAGCACAGCCTTAAGACTCCATTTCGAAGAGTCTAGAAATAGTCTCCATTCTTGTGGGTCATGAATGATTTCTAAGGCATTAGAGGCCCTCAATATTGGAAGAGAACACCAGAGTACTTTCCTTTCTGAAGAAAGGCTCCAAAGCTGGTGGCATTTTCGATAGAAGTCATTGTGGCATCTTCTTCTAGAAGATTCCATCGTTGGAGTCTTGATCCTAGCCATTCTGCCTTGTTCTTGGAGAAGTCCAAATCACGAACCAGGTCACTGAGTTCTTCCTGTGTTAGTCTGTGTGGGGTTGATGATGCACCACAGTGAAAATCTGGATCACTGCATGCTGATGGAACAGGAGAAGAACAGGTCAGCTCACTCTGTCCTTATCAGATGAATCAAGAGAATATTCCAATGGAGGTTCTGGAATAGGAAGTCCCTCACCATGTGGAACTGGTCTCAAGGCAGACGGAATGTTTGGGTAGACTCTTCTCAACTTCTTTGGCTTCGTTATTCCGCTGGAAAGAGGAGGAACCAAGCAGAAGTAACAGTCTTTTATGTGGTTGCTTGGTTCTCTCCACACCATGGGGACTGTAAATGGCATTGAAGGTCTTTTGCCATTTAACCACTGTGAAAGCTGTGTTGTACATGTAGCACAGCATATATGCGGGGCCCAGGGCTTGTCTTGGTCACCAACCCTGCATCCAAAGTAAAGATGATAAGCCTTCTTCACTTGAGAAGTGATACTTTTCTTCTGGTTGGCAAATGTCACTTCCCCACAAATAGAGTGGAAATTGTCCACACTATTAATGCACTTTCGAGGCATTACTATTCTGTATTGTGCCTAGATGGATAAAATAATAACAGTTCTATGGAACAGTAGCTTCAACTATCTCGCACTAAGTCTGAAATATTTTCAATGCTCATCCTTCCGACAAGCCTTATAAAAAGCAATGCTGATGTCAGCTTACTGCAGCAGCCGCCTGGCAATAGTATTGCATTGCATCAGGAAATGATGCAATCAACTCTGGATGATGTGTTCATGATGGTATTACACAATGTGATGCAATATTACATCATTTTAGGCTGCTTTAGGATGTTGTTGCAGTCCTACTGGATAAATTTACACAGTGAAACATATAAAATGAATTATATGAAATATCTTCAAAACAAGAGCTAATAAAAAATTTTCAGGGTTATATTCATGTTTGGCACACCAAGATACTACAGATTAGGGCCTTTTTAAGTAAGCAACGATCTCAATGTTGACCAGTGTAATTATACCTAAGCTACTTCCTGGATTCTTTGACATCAGAACAATGTCATTTTAAACTGTGGATACAATTCATTGGTGACTCATGACATCAATTTAATGGGCGATGACGACAGTTTAAAGAAATAGCATAAAATTTTAGAAACCAGAATGTGTCATATACAGTAAAAATTAGTAGCTGTATGAAAATTTCATTGCCAACTTTTGTATAGTGTGTATACAAACCTATGGGTGCTGTGTAATGATGTAAAGTTACCTAAGAAGTGGATGACATCTCTTCATTCATCCAATATATATTATTAATTAAGCATCTAGCACAGGAAATGTTAATGACAGCTGCTTCTAGACTAGGAGTTCCTTGAGGGTATACAGACTCATTTGCACATATCAAAAGCCACGCCTAACTTCTTGAGCTAAAACTGTTACAAATTACATTATTATGCATTAAAAAATTCAATGGTTAGGATATAGAATAAGCTGTTTTGTTTTGAATCACAGTGGTGTGACTGATCCACAACAAGGTAGCCTCCAAATATTAATACTCACCAGCTATGTGGCTTAAAGAAAGTGGTGATCCTTTCTTATATGAATAGTAATATGGGAATAATGTTTTGCTTACAAAAATATTTTAAATTGTATGCGGGAAACGTATTTATACGTTTTACGTTGACTGGTAGTAGCAAACTACACACAAACAATGTGTTAAGTTAAATGTTAATATTCAAGTATCAAATAAAAACATTTGAACTTTGAAAGAAATTAATTCATAGTCATCTAATAGGAAAATTTCTTATTTCAACGTCCAGGATGACTTTATAACCTAAATGCATCTGCTTATTTCTTTGAAAAATTGTTTGAAAAGAGTTATCCAAACATGAGACTCAATTTGCTTATACTTAACAACACAGTGTTTGGGAAACTCATTTGTTTAAGACACATCTCATGAACAGGTACTCAATTTTAACTTTATTAAAATAAATTAACATTATTCAATTTGCCTTTTCCATATTGGCAATATTAAGGAGGTACAAAAAGAAAGTTAGTGAACAATAAAATTCTGAAAACTAAATATAATGGTATTAGGACATCAAAATTTTGTCTACAACATCATCTTTAAACAGTTTTACGGTAAAGCACAATGAAATAATTTTAAAAGAACAAATTATTGCTAAAAGCTGAAGGAGTCAGGTAATTCTTAACTGTCCTGAAATACAGAACTGACAGTGATAATTTGGTACTGGGGGGGGGGGGGGGGGGAGGAAGTATCAGATTTTCACTTTCAATTGCAAAGTAACAATTTTTTAAACCCTACTAGCTCTATCTTTTATTCAATGTCTACTCTGAATTTAAAATACAGTTACTATTTTTTCTTACTTCCTCTACTGTAACTCAGATAATCATACCCAGGGTTCAAAGATTAAGAAATGATTCTATTTCTGGTAGTTAATTTTCTTACACTGCACTGGATTTGTTTTTTGGTGTCTGGCTTCTCGAGGTATTTGAGGTAGCAATCGTGAATACAAAGTTTAAAGACTTACTAGATATTTCACCATCTGGCCTCAACCTATCCCAGTCTTATTTCCTGCCACTCTTTTCTTCTCTTCTTTCCCTTCCCTTCCCCTCTCTCAATTTTGCTGCCACCATATGTTCCAAATCGAATTCAAGGTTCCCTGAATATGTTAAGCACTTTCATAATTTGGTCTCTGTATATTTAATATTTTCTCTCCACCTGAAAACCTACCATTTTGTTTTATTTCCTGACAAACTCCAACTCATCCTTCAAAACACACTCATGTTTTCAACACTTGTGTCAATCATCATTCTTATGTTCTCCCACATTCTTCCTTCTCATTCCCATATCATAATTCTTTAATATTTTAACTTAATGCTTACTTATCTGTCAGTATCATCAAATTAATGGTTCAACAACAGGGAACATTTGTCTATCATCTTTGAATACATGGTATTCAGTATTCAAACTTTTCTGGTCCATAAATGACTGTCGCTCTGAACTTCAAATACCAACTCGAAGACATCCTGGCTACTTAAGCTTAAGCAAGTTAATTTTCTAAGCCTTAGTACCAACATCTTTAAGATGATGTAACAGTAACTAAATAATGAGTTGTCAAGAATAAAAAAGTTTTTAACTCACCACAGTAACAAATGATCAAACCCTAAAACCACTAGGTGAAAGTTTGTGGGAGAAGAAGATATACCACTCCACATATTATTTGCTAATAGTCAATGAAAAAAGATAACTTTTACAATAGACATCACCTTAACATAATATTAAACAAATACCACAAATAATGGAACAAATAAGCAGCATATGCCTTGCGGTGAGATACACAAGGAAATTGTCTAGATCTAAATGACACTAAAAGGAAAGTATGGATCCTTGATTGGATCTCTTATATCTTCTAAAAGGCTGTATTTGTAATAAAAACGATAAAGAATACATTGAGACAACTGGAAAAATCTGAATGCTGTATTATTAGTAGACAATGGCTTTACACTGAAGTTTAATTTTCTGCCTGTTGCAGAGAATACACGGTTCTGTAGAAGAATGGCACTGTTTCTACAATAACTGCATTTTAACTGATAAAATTTTAACATGAAAGTACACAAATGTTTAGGTGTTAAATGTCATGTTTCCTTAATTAACATGGTTCAACAAAATGCATATGCTTCAGAAAGAGGAAGCAAACATGACCAAATATAAACAATTGATGAGCCTAAAAACATACAGGTTGTTGCTTTTATATTCTTAAAATTTTTCCTCATATTTGTAATCATTCAAATTTAAACACAGGGAATCTTTTTTTTATAAAAATAGATGCATGTCTAGTGCTTGGTACAGTACTGGCACAGGTGAATTACTGTTCAAATAGGTAACATTATTACTAACTTTCAAACAGACTGTCAGACAAAAAAAAGTGCAACAAATTATGTCTAGAATTGGATCAGAAGGGGAGGAGCAGGGAGTTTTCTATAAAACTGAATTGTCCCATAACAACAATTAAAAAAAAAAACAACTAATATCCCTAATTATGTAGGTTTAATACACTGAGGTCTTCTTTAAAGAAGAACATAGAGAACTTCTACCATATGCCAGTCCTCTTTCTAGACTCCAAGGATAATAGGAGCAGATAAAAACACCTGCCTTCTTAGAACTTCTAGCGAAGAAGCAAGACAGTAAATAATGCAAGGAACAGTTCATTACTGTCTTTCAAGTGTTAATACTGTAAACACAGTATGTCTGAAGTGCAGTAAATAAAACAGGAAAGGAAAAAAGACAGTAGGAAAGGTCTACAACTTAAACAGGGCTATCACGGGAGACCTCACTGTGGTGTCTAGGCAAAATCTGGAACAAGAGTATCGAGGAGCGTGCCAAGCAAGATCAAGACTCAGTGAGGTTAATGTGATCGGAAGGAATGAGCGAACAGGGAAATGTGAAGATGGGGCCCGAGATGAAATGGGGCGAGGGGCTGATCACATATCACATATACCATCGTACGGGCTTTACTCTTTACCCTGAGAGCTGTGGGGCGAGACAACAGGACATGAGAAAAAGAACGACATGATGCGCGATACTGTGGACATCAGATTTACTTTCACTGCTTCCCACTCAATTTCGTGGTTCCCAATGGCACCCTCGCTACCCCCAGCCAGGTAACCTTCCAGCTGAAACTGATACCCAGAATTACGGGGTGTGTGGTCGGGGGGGGACAACTCTGGCATGGAACACCCTTTCTGTCACAGTTCCCCAATCTGCTCAGACACAACCCACCCCATCCACGGGGACGCACGTACAACAGAGAGGTCAGACTCGACAGGCAAACACACACCTCCTCAAAGCCACGCTCCGGCCGCGCATGGGTTGAAGCCAGCCTCTGCGACGGGCGGACTCCCCCGTTCACCCGGGCCACCCCACACTCACCCTCAGGTTCCCCTTGGTTCTCTGCTTGTTCTTCCCGCCCATGGTCGCTGTCTCAGCGGCACTTCCAGCCCGCAGCCCCGGGGTTGACACGGCCGGGCCACAACTTCCGGCCTCTGGCGCCGGAAGAGAGACCACTGGATAGTGGCCCCAGCCCTCCCCTTCCGCTACCTACCCCGCCTCCAGTGACCCTACTTCCGCTCCCGCCTCCCGCCCCAGCCCTGACCAAACCAACGCCTGAAACGTCACAATTAGAACAACGCCTCTCTGAGTGACGCCATTCCTGCCCAATAGGAAGCCACGTATGCGTCCCACGTGGCCAAATACTGTCTGTGGCACTTTCCGGGAGCGGGATTTGTTTCCAATGTAGCGGGTAGGAAATTGGACTGCGCTTTAAGTGGGGCGTTGTTCACATACCAGTGGAGATAAAATAACATGCTAGTGGCTGTGGGAAGGTAGAAAAATGTTAAACCATTTAAAGTGCAATCATCAGCATCATTGGGCGTGTATTAGAAATGCCCACCGCGGAATTACTGAATCAATTTTTGCACTTTAAAAGATTCCTAGATCTTATTAAAACTCGCTAAATCTTCCCTTTTTCCATGTTAGCAGTGTTATGTGCAGTTTTTAGAAGAGAGTTATAAGGGAATCTAAGATTGAAGGGCACAAATCTTGTAACTTAGGTGGTTTTGCTTCTCAGAATCGCACTAAAAGAACATAAGCACGTTTCTTGTTACTACTTTCATGTTTATTCTTTTATCTCTACTCCATGAAACTGAGGCTCTGGAAGCTCTTTTTCCTTTTTTCCACTGACTTCATCTTAGGTTTTCATCACTTTGCGGGAACAGTAGCAGCAGCAATTGATTTAGGAAGCAGTTGGTTTCATCTTTTTTCCAGTAGTCACAGAATCAACTTTTTAGCACTCTTTGTGGAACCTAGTAGCAGCCAGGCAAGTCCCTCCTCAGTCTCAGCTCTATGAATGCCTCCTCTGAGCTCTTTATCAACGGTACTCCCTCTTCACAACTCTGGACCCTAACATCAGGAGGTCCCTTCTTTGACCTCCAGGAGACCAGAAACAGCCAGGCAGGATCCTCTCTTCATAGTCCTGAACTGATGCCCAGCTTTACAGGACCTTCCCTCAAGCGTCTAAGTTCTGATTCCCTAATGTTTTCTTTCTTTCCTTCCCTAGGATTAGTAGCTGCTGGAAGAAGTAGGAATAATCAGAAACTCTAGATGAACAGCTGATCCATCTGGCTATGTGGCAGCATTGGAGAAAGGATTGGCATTTTTAGGGTACTGACAGGGTGATGAGGTGGGCAGCAGAGATGGAATCTGAAGAGGTATATGAAATTCACATCCAAGACACTGCTATAAATACCATCCTGATTCTTACTTGTGCTTAGCTACCTTTATATTTAAGGCCAATCCATATTGCTTTGTTAGTTCTACTTTATTCCTTCTGATTTCCACATGCTATTACTTAATATATACTTTACTTAGTGATCAATCTACAGATTGCCTTCATGTGGTTCTAAGTAAACACTGCATTGTGTCTCCCCAGGATCTCATTCCCATAACCAAGTCTGACTCTTCAAGGACTATCCAAACACACGGTATCAACCTGAGTGCTATATTATCGATCTGATGAGCTCTTAAGGCACAGCTCAAACTTAAGCCTTCTGTAAGGTGAGCCCAGAAACAGGAACAGAGCATAAGTATACAAAAATAAGAGATGAATTGCAAATTTTCAGAAAAACTTCACCTTTTTGTGTAGCAAATGGCTGGGGTAGATATAAACCAGAAGCTCTGAGAAACACCTATTTGGTATATTAGTTTCCAGTTGCTAGTAACAGGCACTGAAATCTAAATAACACTGATTTGATTTCATAATAAGCTATCTAGAGACAGGCTAGCGCTGGTGTTAGATGGGCAGTTCAACAACATGGAACTAGCACTTCTGTGGTTTTCTTGGTCCTTCCTGCCCTTGTGGTTGAAAGGTCTACTCCAGCTGTCACTTTGGTGTTAGTGGTTAAAAGAAGGTAGCAGTGCCCAAGCTGCATCTATCATTTTAATCAGAAAAGCAAACATTTTCCCAGAAGTCCCTCAGCCAAAGCCATGTCCTATGGCCACCCAAGTTGCAAGAGAGGCTGGGAGAGTGAACACTTAACTTTTCCAAGATCTTTAGTGAGGTGGGGAAGGGGGAAAGGGAGTTGAGAAGGGTAGCAAGTTGGACAACCATTATCTTCCTCAACAATAATTAATTTTTTTTTCAAAATGGGTAGTTATATCAAATGTCTAAAAATTTTAGCATTATAATTTAAAACTCAATTCTGCTTTCAATGATATTTTTAACAAGCTATTCTTGCATAGATACAATTCTTGCAAAGATAGTGCTTCACGTTCTAAGATGGGACCAAAGTAAAACTAGTTAATCTTTCAAGAAAGTGAGGAAAAAGTTGAAAGGCCAACAGAAAAAAATGATTTTCAACTACTCTGCTCAGTTATTGTCCTTCCACACCAAAAAACATCTGAAAAACATCCCCACACCCTTTGGCATTTAAAAATTGATACAGCTGACCAAAGTCCATGTGGTTTCCTCTAGCTCCATTAACAGTGAACACTTTTTCTTCAAAATTTGAAAATTTTCTTCGACTTTCCATTTCATCATCTGTACCATCCAAAGGGATGTCTTCTCGATGCCGAATTAAAATTCTCTTCCAGTTTAGTTTTCTGAGTCTGAAAAAAAAATTTTCAAATAGAAGTGTTGAAACTGTATCGAATAGTCCAGAGCACTAAAAGTAGAAGTTAGAAAGCAGATTTATCAATGCCATTTCCTAAAAGTAATACTTTCTCTCATAGGGAGTTTAATCAAATATGATTCTAGTTATAATCTCATCCGAAAATAATTTATCGCCATTATCACTGCCTTGTATCAGCATTTTAGAAATGTGGATATTGTTGAATCTTAAAAGTCCAAGAGACTTCTCAGAAACTCATCAAAGGTAACAGAGAAATGAGGTGAGAAATCCCCTTGTTTCATGGTGTAAACAAAGCTACAGAATCTCTAGGATGAAGGGAGAATCAGACTGGTGGAAATGGAAGGATCACATACAGCATGTTAGGGGATCCATTCAACATTTATTTGCAGAACATGTATGTGTGCACATCAGCTGAGGCGCCATCTGAGTCCTGTTTTACCCACTGACTTGAGAGAATCCCCATAAAATAAAACAGAATGTACTAATTTCTATCTCTTGTATCTTTATTTAGGGCTAAAATTATTGGCATGGCATATAAAATTTGTGAAAGCAAACCTTGACCAGAATTCTTCACAAGCACTTTGTGGGCCTTCTACACAAACAACACCAGGTTTCCCAGGCATGCTAAACCCAGAGAGAGAAAGCTCCTTTGCCCACTCTAGAATGTTCTTTCTTTTGCATTTGTTGTAGATGTGATGACTATAGATCCAGAGTCTTGTGAGAATGAGATCTTCTGGCTGCACTGTACTTCCAGCGGCAGCAGCAGGTGTGGCATTTCTGCTAACATAGTCACTGGCGTGTTCTCTAACCCATTCTGTGGCATTCAATATACAGACATCTCCGAGACAATTCTTTTGCAGGTATGCGGTCAGATCTGTGTTTAGCTGAGTCTGCTGGGATCTACTTAATAATACTGATCTGGCGGAAAAGACATAGGGTAAATCAATAAATCAATTTTTTGGAACAGGAAAAAAACTTAAGAAACTATTTTATTCTCAGATTAATTTGGCCTCTGAAATTGGCCTGTTTCTTTCACATACCTGACAGTAATTTCAGGCAGAACTGCAGGGTATTTAAAGGGAAGAATACAGGCCAGAGAAAACATCTGATTAAAAAGAGAAAAACGAAAATGCCCTTACTGTTAAGTCTTGACATGTTTCAATTCTTCCAAAAGCAAATTTGAATTACCATTGCTTCCTCAGATTCATCCAGGGTCACATTGATAGTAAAGTAAACTTTTGAAGATCGTCCCTCCGTTGTCCTTTTTTCAATACAATCTTTCAGTTCTGCTAAAGCCAGCTGGTCATTCACTATGAGCTCGTTCTCACCTGGGAACATACTGGCCAACAGGTCTAACTCAGACAGCTGGGCTTCTGCCTGTTCAATGTCACTCATTTTGGATATCTGTAAGTATCTAAGGAAGTAAGGATAAGAGGAAACTTAACACACAAAATCTTGGGAGAACTCAATAGGTCAGTATGAGTATTTACTGAAAATGCACTAGATTTCTTCATACGATGTGAAGTTTAATCAGAGTATCTGCATTATTCTATCTACAGGTGTAATATGCTAAGGACCCAAAATAGGGGAGACTCAGAAAGTTCTAGCATTAACCAGATACCAAATTACTCAGTATCTAGATTGTTGATCTGGCGTCTTGAGCTACCACAGTGAGCAATTTCATTGAACATACCAGGCAGTTAAAAGCTCTATCTATGATAAAACCAGGAGAAAGGCTATCACTGGACCTTGGAAACCTATAAATGAACAGAATAAGAAAATTAATTATGTGAATGGGTGATTTTTCCCCTTGCCTTGATTTTTATTAGTTTTAAAAGCAGCATATGTGAAAATAGAGGCTAAATTATTCCATAGCTCAAGCAATCCATATTAACATTTAAAAAATAAAAATCCGGGGCCTCCCCGGTGGCGCAGCGGTTAAGCGCTTTGCTGTGGAGCTGTCGGCAGCAGCGACGCAAGTTCGACGCCCGGCTGGGGAGAGTCCCACATGGTGCGGCAGACCTCTCCTGCCTCGCCCGCTGTTCCCCTCAGCAGTGTATTTCTGATCTGCCTGTTCTGCGCCCCACTCTGTCTCTGGTGAACCCTCTCGCCACCCCATGCCTCTGGCCTGTACCCCAGCTTGTATGTATAAATAAAAAAAAAAAAATAAATAAATAAATCTTTAAAAAAAAAAATCCAAGTTATACAATTTAAATGGTAGAGGAAAGTTTCCTGCTGGTGATTTCTTCCTTTACCTACCTAAGTCCCCAAACCAAGGCAGTGTTCTTGGTGTTTCAGAAACACAAAACCCTTTAAGCATTATATATATACATATATGGACATACCTGATGGTATAATGTATAAATATAAAAATCAGAAAACATCTAAGCATGATACATACATACATGGAAAATACAACTGGGTTTAAGTCAATATACACAGAGTTGAGATATATAATTTAAATGTATCAACAGGGGATCACATAATATGTTTTCCCCCTACTTCCTATCCCCTTCCTCCAAAATATATTTTGGAGAACTATTTACTTTGAGCATAGTGGTCTATCTCATTCTTTCTAGTGGTTAATTGTATATAAACATGATATATGTATATGTATATATCATGTAATCATGTATATATGTCCTAATTTATTGTATTCTTTACCTATTGGTATGCACTTGGATTGCTTCCACACTTTTGCTATTATGAATAATTCTATAATAATTTCTTTTTATAAGTACAGTTTGGTGAACTGTGAATATTTTATATGCAAGGATAAATGTGTAGAGGTGGCTTACTGGATCAATAGATTAAACAATTTAAATTTTGGTAGATATTGTCAATTTGCCTTCTAGAAAATTGCCATATGTAAGTATACAATTTTTATAATCCCATCCTTTAAAAAGAAATCTTAATACATAGTCTTTTTGTATTTTGTGCCTGTGTGTACCATTCATGAGTTTTAATTTTTAGGTAAGCAAACTTATCAACTGTTACACCTTCTGATTTTGAATGTTTGTTAGAAAAGCCTTCCCTGCTATAAGGCTATAAAGGATACTGAGATGCTAATCTAAGTAGGGTTTTTTTTTCTTTTAAAGATTTATTCATTTATGCATACAAGAGCTGGGATGTAGGCCAGAGATATGAGGGGATGGGTGAGAGGATTCACCAGAGACAGAGTGAGGAGCAGAACAGGCTGATCTACTGAAATACACTGCTGAGGGGAGCAGCGGGGAGACAGGAGAGGTCTGCTGCGCCATGTGGGAAGCTCCCTGGCCGGGGGATCAAACTTGTGCTGCAGAGGCTGCTGACAGCTTCATAGTGCTGAGAATTAACCCCTTGCACCACCGGGGAGGCCCTTCAGCCATCATTTCTTCAAGTACTTTTTTCAGCTCTGCCCTCTTTCTCCTTTCTTTCTCGGACTCTGATGACATGAACATTAGATCTTTTGTTATAGTCCCATGTAGCTCTAAAACAGTTTAATTTTGCTCTATTTTTTTTCTGTTGTTCAATTATGTAATTTCTATTATATCTTCCAGTTTACTGTTTCTTTCCTCTGTCCCCTTCCTACTGTTGTCAAGACTGTCCACTGTGATTTAAATTTTGGTTAATGTATTTTTTAGTTCTAACAATACCATTTATTTCTTCTTACAGCTTCTAGTTCTTTACTGAGACTATTTTATTTTTTTGCTTGCTTCAAGTGTGTCTGTAATTGTTCACTGAAAAATTTTTATGATAGTTCTTTTGAATACAGCAGAAACAAGAGAGTTATATTCCTGAGAAGAAAAACAGTTCAATCCCAAAACTGCGACAAAAAAAACATGACTTACCTTCTCAAAACAAATTTGTATAATCAAACACCATTATTTATATTGATGGAGTCTTCATGGAATTCTTTCTCTTCTTTAGTAAAGGTTTATTGAGTAGCTACTATATGCACAGCTTCATCCTTCATTCCTTCCTGGGACCTTCTATTTAGTTTGAAGATCAGGAAGTATATCTAACAAGATACAGAACAATAAAGATAAAAAGGCTAAGTGTTATACAGCCAACTTAAATATTATCATGGGGATTAAAATCAGTGAAATAGCTATCAGTAAATATTTGTGGAAGGAGGCAGGGTCTGAGTTGCCTTGAAAGAAGGGTAAGACTTAGACAAGTGGAGGAGGAGGTATAGTGGGGAGAAAGGAAAAAGGTCCATGAGGCAGGAAAGCAACAGAAAAATAGTATAGACCTGAACCTATCCCTTCTTCCCAACCCCGAATACCAAGGTGTAAGTCAGTGGTTCATTATTTGGACTATTTTCTCTTGTACCAATTACTTTCTGTTTATTTTTTAACCTGTTTGCCCCCGTTCCTATTCTTTCTTTTCCCAGCCCTGGACTCTGGACAGCTGATCTCCATTGCCTGTGACACCCCATTCTTGTGGTTTCTTTTTTTTTTTTATGATTTATTTATTTATTCATACAAGCTGGGATACAGGCCAGAGGCATGGGGCGGCGAGAGGGTTCACCAGAGACAGAGTGGGAAGCAAAACAGGCCTAACCACTGTGCCACTGGGGAGGCCCTCTTGTGGTTTCTTATCTTGAGTTCAACTAATGTTTGGCAGGAAGTGGGAGGGTCTGGAGAGAAAGAAGCCACAGTTTTCCCTCCTGGCTTTGGCAAATCCAACAATGGCTGTGACCCCTGAAGACCACAGCTTCTACAGGCCGCCCTTCTTCCTCAGCCCCAGAAGTCTTTTCAGGGCTGAGGTAGTTATGTTTCCTTTAAACCTGGTTACACCTCAGGAAATAGTTCATTCATCAAATAACTTTCAAAGCTGCCCCGTGTCTATTTCATCCAGAACTTTGACGCCTCTTACCCATCTCCATCTAATTATGCCACATACAGTCCTGCTGGTAATCTGCAGGGTCCAAAAGAACACACAATAGAATGTGTAGGAAAACAAGGATGAAAGTGGGGAGAGCAAGTAGGCAGTACATCCCCGGGAGCCCATAATGGTGGCTTGTACTAGAGTGTGTCGTCACAGTGTTGAGCAACAATTCACTTTCTGGACATCAAGAGTAGAAACAACAGGATTTACTGATGAATTAGACGTGATATGTAAGAATGACTCCAAGGTTTGAAGCAACTGGAAGGATGGATTTGTCTTTTAAGTACATGAGGAAGAGGGAGGAAATCTGAAGGTTGGGCTCTATCAAGATACCTATGATGTACATATGTCCAGCAGACAGTTGCGTATACGGTTAGTTCAGTTGTGAGAAATCAAACCGACTGGAGGTGTAATCGGGAAAGTAATCAACATTTACTTAAAAGCAGGTTTGTTCAGCTATGCAGGGAGTGAGTGAAGTTGGAAGAGGCCTCCTTGAGTTTGGCGATCTGGAAGATGAAGTGAAAACAGCAAAGAAGTTTGGGCCCAAGCGACCCAAGAGCGGACAACTATGGATTTGATGTTTTTTTAGGTCAGTTATTTGCCAAATTATTTTCGTAGATTTAGGTTTGGTTAAAAAAAGAAAAAGACAAGGTTAAAAAAAGAGAGACAAGATTTCAATGACTGAAACTGAAGACTCCTAAGTGGACTCATATTTTTCCTCGTGGATTTTCTGGGGTTTTTTGCTAGTATTTTAAAGAGCCTAACGGGGTCCCGCCCGCCCAAACGCTGACAGCATCTTAAAGCCCGCGCGCAGCAGCAGACAACGTCGCCCCTAACAACCCTGAGGGGCTGAGGGAGGATCCCGGATATGGGCGGGCCCAGGAGCCGAATCTAACCAATAAGCAGCGTGCGTCGCATGGGAAGATGTGGCCACCACGTCGCAAAATCTGTGAAATGTGCGGCCCCCACAGCATGGGAAGCCTTCCGCTCCCCCGTGCTCCGACTGACAGAAGACTCACCTTGAGCCATGCACCGCTCAGTGCAGTGTCCCCGGGCTTCCTGGCTGCCCGGACAGTCAATTCTCATCCGGAGCGTGCCTCGGAACTGCAGGCATAGGTGGCCCGAAGCCTCCAAAGCTGTCCAGCGGCGCGGGCTAGAGGCGTGAGCGCGCGTCCACCGGGCCGCGCAGGCGCATGCGCGTGCGCCGCGGCGCGTCCTGGCAGGTCCGGCGGCCCAGGAACGTGGCGGGCAGCCTGTGTGTCCCGCTGGGCTGTATATTTCCCGGCCGCGGAGTTTTGATTCCATCCCATTGACATTTTCCATGTACCGACAGTGCCACGAAATAACCTGGCACTGTTTTCGGGGTCAAAGAGGGTTCATGAAAATAAAGCGCTTCTCACATGCGAACAAGCCTAGGAATCATTCGGGGATCTTGATATATAAAGCGGACTGGGGTTCAGTGAGAAAGTTATATTTAAGATGTGAACCAAGTTGCAGTAAGATACCAACCATGAAAGATCAAAGGGAATAGCTTCTAGTAAAGGAAGTAGGCCACGCGACAGGGTTAAGACTATGTATTTGGTGGGGGGAAGGGGAAACCGTTAGGAAGAAAGCTTACACCATAGCAGTGAAGAGGAGATGTGCCCCCAAATTAAACCATCGTTAACCTGGCCAATTCGCCTGGTTAGAATGCCCTTCGCTTGGTTTACTCTTCTACCATTAGGTTGACCGGGCATTTAAATCTCTTAGGACCAATTGTCCTACTGTGAATTACCTGTTTACATCTCTCGCCTGCATTTTTTTTTTTCCTATTGGCACCTGCCCCTTTTCTCAGTAGTGATGATTGTGTCTCCAGTAGATTCAACTCCGACGCAGCGAGGTCAATGTTTAATTCACCTGGGGGCTTGGCACGAAGTGGACACGTACATGTTTTGAGCGAATACACCGTTAAGTGTTTTACCCTCCCTCGGCAAGGTTAGTTCAAGACAATTTGCGCGCAGAACTGGAGTTGATAGGAATTAGGGCTTGGATGTGACATGTAGCGTTCCCCTCTTCGTCAGCTTTCAGATGCTTTGTTGGAACAAGGTAACCGGAGACTCCTAGCCTCTGACTCCCACCAGGTACCCCTACTTTAATAGCACGTGAATAAACTCGGGTGTGAGACCACAGCGTGGAAAGCTCGTGACAGCCACGCCCCCCAGCCTACGGCACCTGGACTTCCGGCGTGGCCGAGCGCAGGCGCCAATTAAGGAGCGTCAGCGTCCCGGGCCTGGGCCCCGCAGACACTTCCCAGAATGCCGCATTCCGGAAGTTGTTTCTTTCTAGGGGTCACTCTGGCTTCGGCTCTGTCGCTTTCTACTCATCATCAGGAGGACGACGGAGCTGGCTGCCCAGCCCAAAGGCCCACTAGGGGATGCAGTTATGGGCGCTGTCGCCGTGGGTGAGTTCTGGTCCCATTGACTCGCAGTCACCGCTCGCATGTCTTCCTGCGCCCCGACAGCCCGAGTTTCCTGCCCCGATCTCGTTCTCTTCTCGCAGGCCCTTCATCCTTGAGCACGTTACCGGCCTCAGCCCGGCACTGGCTTCTCATTGGTTTCCCCTGCTGTCATTTTCGGGAGCTGGCCAATGAGTGGTCGGTACCCGCGCCCCGCTCGACCCCGTGGGCACGGAGGTTCCCCCGTGGGTGTAAAGCAGTTGGTGGGAAGGGAGGTGTGGTGGGCGCCGCGCCACTGTGGGAACCGTCGGAATTGGGGCTGGTATTGCTGCTCTGCCCACGTGGTGGTTAGTAGGAGAAGCCGGATCTGTCACCTAACCCGTTTAAACGCTCATAGAGTTGGACAGATCTAGGCAAAACTTGAAAGCCCTGTTTGAAACCTGCTGACAAAGTTTTCCAGACGCTTCCATTTTTAATGGAATTGAACAGACATAGGAAGACTGGGAGATCAGAGAGGGAAGGGAACTGGATTAATATGAGAGACGGCCAGATCAGCTTTGATTTAATATTTAAATTTTATGTGGGGTCCTGCAGAGAAATTTGACTAAGAAACTTAATTTTCATCTGAAGATTCGCCTGAAAAACGTAATAGAGGTACTAATGTTTTATTACTGATGGTACTCAATAGTACTCTCATGACTCATTCGATGTACTTTATAGTTGTCAAACATTTATTGGCGCTCTTTCTACAGTACTGAAGTGACTCCCTACTGTCTTCTGCTTGCAGCAATTACAATTCGTCTTTCAAGTTTTCCTTTGGCGTCTGGGCTACTGCAGTACTCAATCCAGATTTGCTAGTGCTGTCTTCGCTCCTGCAGACTTCATTCTTTTCTTTTTTCTTTTTAACCGGAACTTGTTTGCTTCATTCTTATGTATCTACCCTTGCACCTTAAAATCATCCTTTATGCCTCAGGTACTATTCTTTTTCTCTTCCAATGCAAAAAGAATTTCTAGAGGTCCTACGGTGTAGTAACACTATGTTAGATCCTGTAGGCAATTCAGAATTCATGCGTAAATCCATTTATTTTTCCATATAACTTTAGATTACAGATTGAGAAATAATACAGGGCCAGGTTAAAAATTGAAGAAGTAGCCTATTACAGTGTGTGACTAGGGAACAAGAAAAATAATGCGTACTATAAGCTCTGGGGAAGTTTACTTGGGAGGTTGATAGAGTAGAATGATTACATAAGTCCTCTTTGAAATGGAGATCTTGGAGGATTGGCAAGATTTGAATAAGAGAAGAGGACTTACTAGCTAGAGATCAAAGGCAAGAGATGGGGGGAAGTGTTTAATAGGATACTGAGGAGACCAGCTTAACTGGAATGGAAGGAGTGGTGGTCTGGCATCCAAACACTGTATTTTAGCTCTGTCTCTGCCACTCTTTCACCTTTCATCATTTTGTTTCTCAGTTTCCTTGTTTAGTGAAATGCTCTATGTAAAGAGTTGTGATGAAAATTGAATGAATGATGTTTATAAAAACATAGTACCCAGGTTCTTGCTTCCAATCCAATTCCCTCTAAGCTGTGCTGTATTCAGGTACCAAACTTAATCCTCCAATGCCACCATTCTGATTACATTAGTCTCTTGATTGAAAGCATTTAATAGTTTCCCAGTACACACTCAGGAGCTTTGTATAAGTCGTCCTTTATAAACTGGCCCGCTAAGACTCTGGTAATTCTGACTCCCACTAAATTTTGTGTAAATAAGTGGTGCTTTGGATCATTTCATAGAGTAATTATTAATTTAATTCATGAGACAGCAGAGCTAAGTAGGTAGCTTAGAAAGCATAGAAGTTATCTCAGGTTTAAAAGTACCACCATCGGGCCTCCCTGGTGGCGCAGTGGTTAAGTGCTGCGCTGTGGAGCTGTCGACAGCCCGCAATGCAAGTTCGAGGCCCAGCCAGGGAGAATCCCACATGGCGCGGCAGACCTCTCCTGCCTCGCCCGCTGCTCCCCTCAGCAGTGTATTTCTGATCTGCCTGTTCTGCTTCCCACTCTGTCTCTGGTGAACCCTCTCGCCACCCCACGCCTCTGATCTATACCCCAGCTTGTATGTATAAATAAATAAATCTTTAAAAAAAAAAAAGTACCACCATCATCCCACATTATGTAGTGGGAAGTTGAATTCCTAATATTTAAAAATAAGATCTAGGAATCAATTTCCTAAGCTATGGAGAGCATAGGTAATACTATCTCTTCTGTCCATTTGGAGTTCTTAGTGAAAACTAGATGATGTATGTGAATGGTCTTTGTAAATTATTAAACATGATAGATGTGCAAAATAATATTGAGACTTTGTAATGTTACTATCTCCTAGAGAATATAAAACAAACTTTTTTTGTCAAGCTAACTTTATCTTGTTTTCTAGATTGTTACTTTGTGTCAGTAAGTAATCCCTAAAGTGCCAACATGGGAAAGAAACGGACAAAGGGAAAAACTGTTACAATTGATGATTCTTCTGAATCTTCAGGTATATTTCACCAATTGAATCTTAATGTTTATATACCTAAATGAATATATATTTTAACAGGAAAAAAATGGGATCAGAGTGAACATTATTGTTCTGTGATTTGCCTTTTAATGTTTATATCTACATGTCATTTGATTGTCTTCTACATTTTTAATGGTGTGACGTTCTATTGATAGTAAGAACCATGGATCCACATATTATAATTTACTTAGGTAATCCCCTATAATAAATCTAAGTGATCTTTAACTTTTCTGTGTTGTAAAGTGAAAGTTTTTGTAATTAAGTCTCTGTACATTCACTTATCTTTTTTAGTATACATCTCTAGAAATAGAGTTACCAAACTAAATGGGATAAGTATTTTCAAAACTCTTGGTTCTGTTGCCCAAATTCCTCACCAGAAATTCTTACCTAATTTATAGCCCTCCCCCCTCCCCTCTGCCCAGCACATTAATAAAGTGCCTATTTTTATGAATCTTTATGAACACTGGTAGGTATCATTTATGAAAAGCTTTGCTGAGTTGATAGTTGAAAATAGTTTTTTTTTGTTTTTTTTTTTTTAGTTTGTATTTTCAGTACTTACTGAGATTCAGTACATTTTCACAATATAAATACAAATTTTCTTTGTATTTATAGTCTCCTGGTACAGGTCATTGGGCATAAAGCTAACTGTGCCTTTTGGCTAGTTTTTAACTTCCAGGGCCCCTGAAACAGCTCAAACCCTTTGGGGTGGTTTGCAAAGCCTTTACTTATCTGGCCTCACATGTAGCTGCTCATTTTCACTGCCATTCTGAGGAGACACTGTGTACTTTCATACATACACTTCCATGCCTTTTTCCTGGGATATAGCATTTTTGCATTGTTCTTTTCCCCTGAAGTTATAGCTTAAAGTTTGAGCTTTGAAGTGAAGAACACTTGCATTCACATTCTGGTACTTATGTGACCATTGGACATCATATCTCAGTTTTCTTATCTGTCTTCTAGGATGGTTATGAGGATTAAATCAGATAATATATGCAAAACATTTAACATGGTGTCAGTTCATAGTAAATGTCTAAGCAGTATCTGAAATGTTTATTACTATTAGTATCTTCTAAGATTGTATAAATGTTACCGCCCCAGTGAAACTTTTATTGATTTTGCCCTTCTCCTCTCGTGTTGCTGTAACTTGTTTTGGAGATTTCTATACATTTATTTATCTACTGCCCCTGCTAGAATATATGCTACTCAAAGAGAAGAGCAATAATTTGGTCACTTTTAAGTTCCCTGGCATCTATCATAGTGTATGGGCTGCAGTGCTTGTGTTGCCAACTGAATGGATGACCTTCTCTACAGACTTTTAAAGACAGAATAATAAACATGGCAAAAGGATCTTCTATTTAAAAGAGATATTTAATAAGTTGAAGTGACCTTAGGGTAGTGGTGGTTATATTGAAAGAGTAAAATGACTAATTTGTTTAAAATCTCTTTCTCACTAGGCATCATAATATTTAAATATAAAATAAAAACTTAAGTTTTCAGATGGTCTAACAATTTGTTTTGAGGTTCTAATGAAAGACAGATTTTGAAAAGAATTGAAGGAAGCTGTATTTTACTTTATATATTCCTTTATTGTTTGTTTTAATAGAACCTATGTGCAGACACGTTAGAAAAGGATTGGAACAAGGAAATTTGAAAAAGGCTTTAGTGAATGTGGAATGGAATATTTGCCAAGACTGTAAAACGGACAATAAAGTAAAAGATAAATCTGAAGAAGAAACAGAAGAAAACCCTTCCGTTTGGCTGTGTCTTAAATGTGGCCACCAGGTATGCTTAGATGTTAATCAGGATGGAATTTTGTAAAACTCTTTGAACTTATTTAGAAGGTGTTATCTGAAAGCACAGTGTGGCGGAATAGGAAGCCAGCTGAGATAAATCATGTTCCCTGTGGAGCAGATTCTGAGACAGATTTGTGTCCAGTTGGTTTGTTGAGGGATATTCTGAGGCACCACACCAGGAAACTGAGGGAAGCAGGAGTAGGCAGGGGAAGAAGGTGAATGAGGAGACAGCGATACAGGGCCTCAGCCGGTCCTATAGTGAACTGTGGCCTTCAGAAATGACCCCAATCGAGGCAGGTGGCCAGACCTTTGTGCTTTTCCTGTCATTGGGTGTGGACTGCCTCTGCGGGCAGGGACTGATTTGAGCAAGGCCGTGCCCTTCCTTTGAGGATAATTAGGTAAGGATATACTGAGCTGTGAGATGTCAGCAGGCCGCGTTCCTGGCATTTGGGATGAAAACCTTAACTGTGAGGGGTGGGTGGTATCTGGGTGGCACATCTGTCATGATACTAAAGGTAAGGGCCTCTCAGTCACCGTTAGCGTGAGCAAGTTAAGTTTGTCAGAAAAGTGGACTACGAGGCAGTCTGTCATACATGAAGTTTAAGATGAGACGGAGAGCAGTTTAAAATTTTTTTGAATTATCTTTTAAATTAAAGTTTTGGGGGCATAATTACAGTTCACATGAATTTAAGAAATCATGTAGAAAAATCCCTGTATACCTTGCCCAGTTTTCTCCATGATAACATCTTACAAACAACATTGATATAATCTATCACTCTTAATCACATCTCCCCAGTTTTCTCTCACTCTTTCACTTTTGTTTTCTCTCTCTCTCTTTCTCTTTTTTTCTCTCTTTCTCTGTGTGTGTGTGTGTGTGTGTGAAGCTGTATATGCTTTTTGTTACCTGTGTAGATTGGTATATTCACTACCCATCACTGAATAATCCTGTGGATCTCTTGTGTTTGTGTTGCCTTTTTATGACCATACTTATCTCCCTACTGCCATCTGTCCCAGTTCTTGGCCAGCAGTTAATCACACCTCTGTTTCTAAAATTTTGTTATTTCAAAACTGTTAGACAAATGAAATCAGACAGCATACATTTTGGGATTCACTTTCCCCCTTCAACATCATCACTGAAGATTCATTTACATTGTATCTGCAGTTTTTTTTTTGTTTTTGTTTTTGTTTTTTTTTCACTGCTAAGTAGAATTTCATGGACTAGACATGTGAAACTTTACCTTTTTGCCTAGTGCAGGACATTTAGGCTGATCCTATTTTTTGATGATTATGACTAAAGCTATTATGAACATTTGTGTACAAGTTGGTGACCTGGGTCAGATCAGTAGAGTGAAGGTGTATTTCTCAGCAGTGGCTTAACCACTTGGAGGTAGAAAACCTGGTCATGTTCTTTTATGAATCAGCCTGTATATTTTGTAGGTGAGAATCTCCCATTACTTGTTCAATTCATGCTTTTTGACACCATGTGCTAGATTTTTTAATAATAGGTTCTATTAATTTGTGCCTTTAGGATTTATAATCCAGGGGCGAAAGGTTATCAATTGAACAACTTTAAGGTAGGAAATGACGAATGCCCCCAGGAACTTACAGCATGCTTTGTAGGTGTTTGTTCATAGGAAACATATAGTGCTTTCTCATTTGGGAGGAAAAGCATAGGCTTCTAAGAGGAGGTGCACAATCCTTGAATGTAGGTGGGATTTGCTCACTGGTGGTTCTGGTAAAGGAATCGAGACAAGTGGAATACAGGAACGAAGTGGTGTGTGAAAGTGCAGAGTGAGTTTTTAACTGGCAGCTGGTTTGGAAACGAGGGAGTCTACGTTGGAGATACAGATTGTGTGCAGAGGGGGTCAGGTTTGTTGACAAGGGGTTTGAGAACACTTGGAAATTTTTCAATTCAGTATGTGAAAAAATCTTTGTTTTGGAGTATGTTAAACTGAAAAGATACGTATGTGAAGAAAGAGTTGAAGTTAGGAGAATATTTCCAATACTGTTCAGGAATCCAGACTACATGAGGTGTGTGAGGACACTAGCGGGGTGTAGTTGGGGGAAGGCCAAGTTGGCGAGGAAGAGTACTTGAGTGCATGGCTTTCTGATGCTGTCTTCCTCACAAGTCCTTGATTGCATATTTGTATTTTCTTTTTAAAGATTTATTTATTTTTGTATACAGGCTGGGGTACAGGCCAGAGGCGTGGGGAGGTGAGAGGGTTCACCACAGACAGAGTAGGTTGCAGAACAGGCAGATCAAAGGAAATACACTGCTGAGGGGAGCAGCAGGCGAGGCAGGAGAGGTCTGCCACGCCATGTGGGAATCTCCTCCACCGGGCATCGAACTCACGTCGCCGCTGCCAACAGCTCCAAAGCTCAGCGCTTAACCTCTGCGCCATCAGGGAGGCCCCATATTTGTATTTGTTTTAACAAAATCTGGGCTCTAGAGTCTAACATTTTATTTTCAAAATTGTAAGAATGGCAGAATTTCTTGAGCCACTTGCTGGTTTGTTAGAGATTATGAACTCTTTCCTCTTTTGGTGAGTTTTGTGACCTTGAGGTTTATGATTCTGACTCTTCAGGGCTGTGGCAGAACTTCTCAGGAGCAGCACGCCTTGAAGCACTATCTGACACCAAGATCTGAGCCTCATTGTCTGGTTCTTAGTTTGGACAACTGGAGTGTGTGGTGAGTTTCACGTCCTGGGCCATTGACTAGAAATTACTGGAAATTTTGGAGAATGGAAGTATGGGAGAATGTTGAGGGAGCAAAAGAAAGCCAAACTTTTTGTTTGTTTAAATACCATCACTTTCAGAAGACTAGCGAAGGTGATAGTGATGAAAAGCTTTTGCTTAGTTTTTGCACAGATGCAAAAATGGTAGCATGTGGAAATTGAGGAATCTTCACATTTTTTTGTTTTTCTTGCTTGTGGCATTAGAAAACTTATTTATTGTAGATTGTTTTTAGTTTAAAAAATTGGCACACTTGGAACATATTTTAGATAAGCTAAGAATACCGTAAAATTTGGCAATGAATTTGTGTGAAAGTAAATGTCAGGCTGGTGTGTTTCCTGTATTTTAACATGAAGAGATTTTCACATCTTAGAAACCATTTTATATAGCGGGTTCATGACCATTATTTCTCAGTTGTAAGATGTTTTAATTTTGGTGCTGTCAGTCTGTATTTTGAAATATGTATAGGAAAAAAAATATGACGTTAGTGTTCTAAATAGCCATTCCACTGAAATGTTTGTTTGGAGTTTAATATTTAGCCAGAATTCAGGTTTGCTTTAGTGATGATAATCCAAATTTATTAATATGGATAATCATCAAGAAATCAGATTTTTTATGTATTTCTCAAATAGAATAATATGATAGTCACACACTATGGATTCTAGGAATTTCAAATCTGTCCCTCTCTTTTGGTTGACATTTTGTCATTTTCTCCGATTTTTGGGACACAGGTGTTACCTATGTGATGATGAGGTTCAATATTGTACTTCAAATCAATTGGGTCAGGTGGTTGATTATGTCAGAAAACAAGCCGGTGTTACAGCCTCAAAATCAGGTAAAAGTCATTTGTTTCTTACTATGTACTATAATGTTGGCTGATACTTAGTTTGTTGCCTGGACTGAAACAGTGATAGTTAGACAGAGGGTTTATTGGATAATCAAGTGAGGGTCCCAGCTCTGACAAAGGGGCTGGTAGGAAGGCGGGTCCCAGCCAGCTGCATCTTTACCCTCCCCAAAGTAGGGTTTGTTTTTATAAAATGCTGAGATTTGTGGGCTTCTCTCAGAGGCAAAGGAAAAAAAAAAAGGAGTTTGAGACAAGCCTGTGACAGAAAAGGTTTTTTCATGGACATGTGTTAATTTTCACATTGGGTTAATATTCATACCTTAAACTCAGTATCTCTGATAGGCAGTTTGTATCTGAGAAAGGCTAAAACTTAGGAGATAAAAGATTTTATCTTAAGGAAATTCTTGTTCGGTTGGACTTGAATGAGCTACTCAGGGTGGAAAGGACTCCAGGCTTTGGGAGGGTGACTCCCAGGGATAGATGGCTGAGAGACGAGATGAGCAGGTCTCTGATCTGTTGACTTCCTTCCCCCAGCCTTCTGTCCCAAACTTGATTTTCCTTCACAAGATTTATTTATTGTACTACTCAGCATTACATATAGCTGAGTAGCATTTACTATGGTTGTTTGCAAACTAGGCAGCTGTTTTCGACTAAGCATGTAAAACAGTGAGAATATAGATAGAGGTGTTGGAATTAAAAAGGAATCTGAGAGCTGATCTAATTAGTTGTGATGAAGAGTCTGGACTAACTATCTGGCCGTGAAGCCCTTTTTCTGTGCTCTGGTGTAGGTAGACCTATTTTTGACTGAATTTACTTTGTTACATTTGTTGGGATGCATAATTAAATTAATTGGGTTGGCACATCACCTGCTTTAAATCTGTTTAGAGTTTTTGGGTCACAGAATTATCTTTGGCAGAGCCAGAATTGTTTGTTCCTAAGTTCAGGATTGGTTTTTGACTCAGTGAAATATGTTTAAAAATTTATTTCCTGTCCTTATATTTTATGTGATTAACTTATACTCTAATTTCACAAGGTGAGGTTTGCTTGTTTGTGAAACAGAGTTTCTGTGTAGTAAAAACAGAAAGATTTAAACCAAAGCTTAAACTGTTAGTTTTCATTTGTCAGACTAATCTTACATCAGTTTTGAATCTTTTTTATTGGTTTTCCTCTCTCAATTATAGCTTATATTCCTTAGAAAATGTTTATAATCAAACAGGTGGCAAATGATGATACTTGGTAAAAATTAGAAATTACAGTGCTCCAACCCAAGTACAGCTGCATTTAGTAAGGCTGTACTACACTTTTTGCTAAATATTTTTCCTTCTTCCTTTTTTTTTTTTTAAAGCAGCAAAAGATAACGGAAACATTGAACTTGAAAATAAAAAATTAGAAAAGGAGAGTAAAAATGAACAAGAGAGAGAAAAAAAGGAAACCATGACTAAAGAAAATTCTTCCACAAATTCGACTTCCCAGATAACTGTGAGAGGACTCAGCAATTTGGGAAATACATGTTTCTTCAATGCAGTTATGCAGGTGCCAGTGCTAAAGTTTCCTCTTTTAAAAATCTAGTCTGTTCCTCAGAGGTTTTTTTGCTCATTTGTTACTTATAGTTGTGTTTTTCCTCCCGCAGTAATTTGATGCTTTCAAAGAAAATTCCAGGAAATGTTTACTTTGCACAAAAACAGGGTACAATAGGGCTCAACACAAACACAACCCCTGCCCGCATAGAACTTAAACTTGGTTTGGAAAAAAACACAGCATAACCCCATACAGAAAAGACCTGGTTACAAGTAGTGGCCAGTGGTGGTGAGGAATGTGGTGGTGCCGGGAGGAAGCCCTTCTGAAGTGATTCGCAGGCTCAGGACTGAGTGACTTCTGAGCCACATACAGCGGGGAGTAGAACATGTTTCCTGAGATAGATAAAATAAAGATTGCACTGTTGAAAGTGATTTTCTTTTTCGATAACAGAGACATTTAAGAAAGATTTGAATGAGTTGATTTGTGCTTAATTTTTCTTTTTTTTCCCATCCTGCACGCTAGAATTTGTCCCAAACACCAGTGCTCAGAGAACTTCTAAAAGAAGTAAAAATGTCTGGAACAATTGTAAAAATTGAACCACCTGATTTGGGATTAACAGTATGTACTTTAAGATTTTCTTTTTTAATTAGTAATTTTCCTCTCTGAATTTGCAGATTCTAAATTATTTTAAAGACTTGGCTGCTCATTTTCAGCTTTTTTTTTGTTTAGTTTAGGCTAACAAATTTAACATTGTTTGGTTAAGAGAAATTACAGTGGGTCTTCCCATTTGTTGCTATGTTATATATAAGCTGTGCTCAAGTGTTTGACTTTTTCTTGGGAATATAGCTCATGGTTGTAAAGCCCGGGTGTGTATTATTTTAATAACATTTAAGGTGACTTTGCTGTGTATCCAAATAAATTTTACCTTATTCATTTTTATTCTTTACCTTTTGCTTTGGGTTTTTTAAATCATAGGGAGTAAATTCCTAATAATCTAAAACTGTAGAACTGAATTCTTCATGAAATGGCCTGTGACCAGAAAGATTCAATCTATCTTGAGATACATTTTAAACTTTTAAATGGGACAGCTCTGTCAGGAGCAAAGCAATCTAGGTTGATGGTTTACATTTTGGTAAAAGTAAATGATCCCCAGGTTTGACTGAAGAAAGTAATTTTTATTCTCATATTCAGGAACCCTTAGAAATAAACCTTGAGCCTCCAGGCCCCCTTACTTTAGCCATGAGCCAGTTTCTTAATGAGATGCAAGAGACCAAAAAGGGAATCGTGACTCCTAAAGAACTCTTTTCTCAGGTCTGTAAAAAGTGAGTATCCGCTTTGATTGTGCTTTCAGTGCATCAGTAAGATGCTGTACCTGAAACCTGTACAGTGTTGTGAACTAATGTTACCTCATAACAAGAGAAAAAAAAGAGTGCGGGTGGAGGTGGGAGGGCTTGTCTTGGCACCTACAAAAAAAAAGTAGCTTTAGAAACAACCCAGTAGCTATATTAAGACATGGTTTACTTTGTTGGAATTAAAAAGATAAAATGGATTTCACGTGAAAATGAACGTGACCAACGGTATTTGTGGAACTTAGAGAAATTTTGAGAAACTAGAACACGCTGAGATTGACATAGGAGCCTAAGATTTTGCATACTCTTCATAATTGATAAGATTCATCATTGCTTTCCTTTCTCTCTTTTTTTCCTTTGCAGAGCAGTACGGTTTAAAGGCTATCAGCAACAGGACAGCCAGGAGCTGCTTCGCTATTTATTGGATGGGATGAGAGCAGAGGAGCACCAAGTTAGCATACTTTCACTAGCGTATTTTATAGTCCCATCATCATTAACTTATCTGTCATTTGTTGTGTTAAGAGTTTTTAGAGCAATGAAAACTAGTTATCGAGACTATTGGATTTAAATTTCAATTTTTACTCAGTGTGTTTTAGTTGTTCAAATGCATAAAGAGAATTAGAAACGGTTTTCCTTTTCATAATGCTGTTTTACTTGATGTTTACAAAATCATTATTCTTTAAGTGATCTGTTGTACTGACCTATACCCAGAGAGCCACAGAGTACTGGTATATTTCTCCCAAAACAATTCCCAGTTGTAGGACACCCTTAGAGTCAATTTTGAGTGTCATTTAACATAGCTTTTTGATTTTAGGAAATGTTTCATCTTTAACATTCAGGAAACATCTGTTTTACTTAAAAATGTTTGTAAATTGCCAGGATAGAAAGTAATGCATATGGGGGTGTGAATGTAATTCATAAGAGTAATACTATAGTGATACCAATTTAGCTTTATTTTCCTCTTGTTTTATGTCAAGCACTGTTCTCAGTAGTTTATATGATTCACCATGCTTCGGTCTCACATCCATTCTATGAGTAGATGCTTTTATCATTTTCTCACTTCAGAGCTTCTGAAGCCAGGGTTTAGAGGGTTTCAGTACCTCGTTCCAGGTCCCCCAGGAATGGGTCTTTGGTCACTGGAGTCTGTCCCTAAAACTCTTATTTATCCACTCTGTTTCCCAGGACATGATATTTCAGTGTTTTTTCCAGAGGAGCTGGGCATGTTCTGAAATGCTTTGGTTTGAATAGGTTAAAATCTTGAAATCATAAGACAATGCCTTCATTCAAGGATTAGTGATTGTTTTATAAGTACAATACTTTATAGAGCCTTGAATTAATTTTGAAATGTGATTTTAGAAATACTAATTTTTATTCAGTAAGTTTCATCACATTCTTGATTATATTTTCTAAGAAAAGCAACTAAAATTTAATCATTTTATATTTCAAATCTACATTATTACTTCTAGAGAGTGAGTAAAGGAATTGTTAAAGCACTTGGTAATTCTACTGAAAAACTGGATGAAGAACTAAAAAGTAAAGTTAAAGGTAATGTCTGACCATTAAAACTAAACCATTGTTATTGAATTCCTCTGTCCCTTAGGGTAAATTGCTGGTGTGTATATTTTGAATCCACAGTTACTAACATAATTTCTCTATCACCACTGAGTAAAAAAATTATTCAATTCTCCAAAGGTGAATATTTTTGGAAGGTTTAATTGTGCTTGCTAGCACTCTTTGTCATAAAAATGTTTCTGTATACCTGTATTTTGAATAAGACTCATAAATTTCAGGTGTTTATTAAAAAATTGAGTGACCAGGTCATAAAGTTATGTCACCTATTATTAAACTTACTAAGATTACTTTTGGGAACATAGAAAAGTAAGAGGAGGATTTTGTCTGAAACTTTTTCTTCAGGATATTTGCTCTTGCTTTATTACTTTAAATGGAATTCAGTCTTAGAGTTCTTTCCAGGCAAGTATATCCACTCTATCCAAGCCCCTGGCTGAGTGTTAGTGTTGGTGCTAGACATAAGCATGACGTCATCCAGCCTGTCCTCTGCTCAGTTTACTGGTGGAGGTATTGATGTGTAGAAAACCCCACTGCCTTGCAAAATATATTTGCATGCAGAGATTTTGAGTAACAACTTTTTTTTCTTTTTCACATGATGTGATTTTGTTAAACTGTGTTATGCTTCAAGATGGAATTCAGGCTGCTGCTGATAGCATAAACATAAAAGTCTGAAAGTAAGAGCAGAAATAAACAAGTCTATGGAATGAAATGGGAAGTCAAATTTTAGGATTAGATAGCTAAGTAATTTTATCTTATTCCAATAATTATGTAAGAGTAATTGATAAGCTTTTTTTCCCCTGATAGATTATGAAAAGAAAAAGTCAGTACCAAGCTTTGTGGACCGCATCTTTGGTGGTGAACTAACGAGTACTATTATGTGTGATGAATGCAGAACTGTAAGTAGATATTGCCCAGATTGGCTTTATTCCTTAATGTTGATGTAGTTTATCAGTTGTTCCTTTCAATAACAGGAACATCTAGTTTCATAATATATTCTTGGTTGAACCATCTAGCTATGCCTAGTTCTTTGTAGGAACCACTAGTACTCGTATTTTAAGTTAGTTTTTAATTAAAACTTTTATTTTTTCATTGAGGTCATGTTGGCTTCCAAGCTGTATAGAAGCCAAGAGTACATATTCTCACCTCATCACCAGTGTCCATTCTCCATCCACCACCAGTCAGTCAGTGCCTCCTCCCCATTTCCTGCCCTCCTTTCCTTCTGGTAACTGATACTCTGTTGTCATCTGACAGTTTCAGTTTTCCTGTCTTTATATTCTACAGATGAGTGAAGTCATGGTATTTGTCTTTTTCCTTCTGACTTATTTCCCTTAGCATTATCCCCTCAAGGCCCATCCAGGTTGTTGTAAGTGGCAAGATTTCATCTTTTTTATTGCTTAGTATATTCCAGTATGTAAATACATGACGTATCTTTATCTTCTCATCCGTCATTGAGCACTTGGGTTGTTTCATATCTTGGCTGTTGGGAATTGTACTGCAGTAAACATGGAGATGCATGTGTCTTTTTGAGTTAGTGTTTGAAGAATTTCTTTGAGGAAATTAGTTTAGCATTTTAATTTATATCCCTAACCCAAGTCTTCAGTGTTGTGTAGTTTTTCATTTCATTTTCTTAAGACTTTATTATAATTAGTATCTCAATTGTCCCTCAATTCTCCTCCCCACATCAGATGATCTGTTTATTATTTAAGGTGAATCTTTAATTTTCTTTTTTTGGTTAAGGTCTCCTTGGTTCATGAATCTTTCCTTGATTTGTCTCTACCAGTTTTAGATGAGCAGGTAAGACTATAGTGTTTATTTTATTCAAATAGATTTTTTTTTTTCTCTGTTTGATTTTATTGCCACCTTTTCTGAGTTTGTACATTACTATCCCATGGAGAAATTTTTCTTATTTGAGATAGAGGAATTGTTTTACTTTTGAATAAAGAATGGGTTAATACTTTTTTTAATAAAAATCCAAACTGGTATATCTAGAATCCTTTTGCTTTTAAATTTTTCCCCCTAGTTTTAGTCAGAAGTAATTGACTAAAATTCTTTATAGTTAATTAATTCAATTGGTTTACATATGGAAAAGTATTTTCGTATTAAAAGTCATTGCTTTTATTATTTAAGACTAACCACGAATTCGTGGCAATCTTAAATTCATAAATGTTAAGTAGAGAGTATTTCAGTTTTAAGATGTATTAATTTGGCTTCTTTCAAGTAGTAATGGGGATAAAAGAGAACATATTATAAATATTGGCTAAATCATTACTCAACTTAATGTGAATTAGGGGACCCACTTCATGTTTAAAGTTTCAACAAACTTTATTTTCTTTTTTCTAAAACTTATTTACCTGCAAAAAAGAAAAGAATAAAAAAAGTATACTTGTTCTGTGACATGTAAGTCACTTATGAACAGAAAGTACATTTAGAAATGGATGTGATTTCAGTGTGATACAACATACCTAATAAAACTCACTCTGTTCTATTACACATCCATGTCAAGTATCCTTTTTCAGCTTATTTGTGTATATACCTGTTTTCCCCACAGGTGAAGATTGCTTTCTTTGTTTTGAAATGAATGAACTTTGTTCTGGATATATTTCCAAACACTCTGAAAAAGAAATCTTGTGTAAAATAGTAATGGAAACATATTTAGATGACAGGAGCTCTCTTTTCACCAAACAGTAGTTGTAAAGTTTTATTTTTGCCCCATGTTCTCTCCGTATCTTAAGAGTGGTAAGAAAAGCATAAATGACAAAAATCTGAAAAAGACAATGGAGGATGATGAAAGAGACAGTGAAGATGAAAAAGATAACGACAGCTACATAAAAAAGAAAAATGATACTCCTTCAGGAATAAGTAAGCACTTACAGAAAAAAGCAAAGAAACAAGCCAAAAAGCAAGCCAAGGTGGGTAATTAGGAAGAAAACCGTACTTTTCTTATTTTATATTTTGAACTGTGGAGTTTGAAAACTAAATAATATTGGTAGATGTGTCTGCTTATACAGTGATTTCACTGGACAATTACAGAATTAGCTCATTTAGTATTCTCTGTGGAGGGAATTTCTTTGAGTGGATAAGAAAAAAAAAGTTGTACTTGCTTCAAATTTACTATTGCATTACTTGTGACAAATTTCAAAAAAAGTTTAAATTGATTTTTTTTTAAAGATTTATTTATTTATGCATATAAGCTGGGGTACAGGCCACAGGCGTGGGGCGGTCAGAGGGTTCACCAGAGACAGAGTGGGGAGCAGAACAGGCAGATCAACGGAAATACACTGCTGAGGGGAGCAGCGGGTGAGACAGGAGAGGTCTGCTGCGCCATGTGGTAATCTCCCTGGCCAGGCGTCGAACTCACGTCGCTGCTGCCAACAGCTCCACAGCGCAGTGCTTAATGACTGCGCCACCAGGGAGGCCCTTAAATTGATTTTTAATAATTTTTTGAGTTTGTCAGTACACTGAAATTCAAAAATTAAAAGAAATATAGGTATATACGTTTTGTGACCCTCCCACCCTCTCTTTTTATGCCATAGATAACCACTATCATTCATTCCTTATGTGTCCTTTTGGAGTATTTTTTTGAAAATCTGATGAAATGCAAATATTTAGTTTTGTTTTTCTCTCCTTTCAAAACATATACACGCTGTTAAGGACCTTTTTTTTGTTTGTTTGTTGCCACTTAGATTCTTGGAGATCATTCCATTTTAGGAGCCAAAGCTTTATTTTTACCAGCTGTATGTTTTATGGATGTATCATAGTTCCTTTCACCATTTCTCTATTGATTGAGATTTTTCTCTAGTTTTTTACTATAATGACCAGTGGATCTTTCTTATTCCTATAGATTTATCATTTGTAGGGTGAATTCTGAGGCATCACATGGTGTTTTGCAATGTCACTGAATTGCCCTCCACACAAGTTTTATGAATTATATTGCCGTCAAGAACATACAGACTTATTCTTCCTGGTCCTTGCGAGCGATGCTGTCAGAAAGTTTGATAGATGGAAAATATTATCTCAGTGCAGTTTTATTTTCTACTTATCTTTATTTATTTATTTATTATTATTACCTGCTTCATTGTTGTGTATTCCCTGTAAAATTCCCACCACCAATTCACCTGTGAACTATTATCATAGTCCCTTGTGCTCTTCTCTCCCCTATTTTAATCCTTTCTCCCCTCCCCCACAAAGTGTCTCTTATATATGGTTGCCTACTAGTCTTTTTTTTTGCTATTATTGTTATTTGTTCCCCCTCATCCCTTATTTGGTTTCCCTATATTCCTCCTGTAAGTGAAACCATTCGATATTTTTCTTTTTCCTTCTGGCTTATTTCACTGAACATGATCCTTTCTAGCTCCATCCATGATATTGTGAATGGCATGAACTTTATCTTTTTTGATTGCTGAGTAGTATTCCGTTTTGTATATGTACCACATCTTCTTGATCCAGTCATCTATTTTTGGACATTTGGGTTATTTCCATATCTTGTCTAATGTAAAGAGTGCTGCAGTAAACATAGGGGTGCAGGTATCTTTTTAAATTAATATTTTTGTGTCCTTTGGGTAGATTCCTAGGAGTGGAATTGCTGGGTCATATGGAAACTCCATTTTTAGTAGTTTGCAGAACCTCCACACAGCTTTCCATAGCGGTTGCACCAGTTTGCTTTCCCACCAGCAGTATAGGAGAGTTCTTTTTTCTCCACATCCTCACCAACATTTGTTGTTGCTTATTTTTTTAATGTGTGCCATACTCCCTGGTGTAAGGTGGTATCATTGTGGTTTTGATTTGCATTTCCCTGATTATAAGATGTTGAACATTTTTTCATATACTGTTGGCCATTTGCATTTCCCCTTTGGAGAAGTGTCTTTTCAGTTCTTCTGCCCATTTTTGAGTGGGTTGTTTACTTTGTTTTTGTTGAGCCATATGAGCTCTTTGTAGATTTTTGTGATCAGTCCCTTATCGGTTATGTTGTGTGCAAAAATTTTCTCCCAATCAGTAGGGTGTATTTTTGTCTCTTTTGCTGTACAGAGGCTTTTTAGCTTGATGTAATCCCAGCTGTTTCTCTTTTCCTTCACTTTCTTTGCTTTGGGGGATGTGTCTTTAAAGATTTTACTGAGATGTATGTCATGTAGTGTTTTGCTTATATTTTCTTCTATATGTTTTATGGTTTCAGGTTTTACATTCAGGTCTTTTATCCATTTTGAGTTAGTTTTTGTGCATGGTGTGAGATAGTAGTCCAGCTTCGTTTTTTTGCAAGTAGCAGTCCAGTTTTCCCAGCACCATTTATTGAACAAACTGATCTTGTTCCATTACATATTCTTTACTCCTTTGTCAAAAATTAGCCGTCTGTAACTATGAGGATTTATTTCTGGATTTTCTATTTGATTCCATTGGTCTCTGTGTCTGTTTTTGTTACAGTACCATGCTGGGTTTTTTTTTAAAAGATGGTTGTGAGTTCTTTTTTTTTGAAGATTTATTTATGCATACAAGCTGGGGTACAGACCAGAGGCGTGGGGCAGCAAGAGGGTCCACCAGAGACAGAGTGGGTAGCAGAACAGGCAGATTGACAGAAACACACTGCTGAGGGGAGCAGCGGGTGAGGCAGGAGAGATCTGCTGCACCATGTGGGAATCTCCCCGGCCAGGCATCAGACGCCTGTCGCCGCTCCCGACAGCTCTGCAGTGCAGCGCCTAACCACTGTGCCACCGGGGAGGCTCTACCATGCTGTTTTAATTATTGTGGCTTTGTAGTATAGTTTGAAATCAGGGAGTATAATCCCTCCATTTTCTTTTTAGTCAGGAGAGCTTTAGCTATTCGGGGGTTTTTGTGGTTCCATATGAATTTCATCAGTATTTTATTTCTTTGAAGAATGTCATTGAAATTTTTATGGAAATAGCATTGAATCTGTAAATTGCTTTCAGTAGGATGGCCATTTTGATAATGTTAATTCTTTCAATCCATGAGCAGGGGATGTCTTTCCATTTCTTTGTGTCCTCTTCTATTTATTTTAACAGTGTCTTACAGTTTTCTTTGTATAGGTCCTTCACCTCTTTTGTTAGGTGTATTCCCAAGTATTTGATTTTTTTGGTTTCAGTTATAAAGGGGATGGTTTTCTTAATTTCTTCTTCAGATCGATTGTTTGCATATAGGAAGGCTACTGATTTTTGTGAGTTGATTTTGTATTCTGCTACTTTACTAAACTGGTCTATAATTTTGACTGGTTTTTTCTGTGGGGTTTTTAGGGTTCTCTATGTATGTTATCATATCGTCTGCAAATACTGATAGTTTAATTTCTTCTTTCCCTATTTGGGTTCCCTGTATGTCTTTTTGTTGTCTTGTTGCTCTGGTGAGGGCTTCCAGTATTATATTGAAAAGCAATGACGAGAGTGGACATCCTTGCCTTGTTCCTGATCTTAGGGGAAAGGTTTTCAGCTTCTCACCGTTAAGGATAATATTGGCTGTGGGTCTGTCATATATGGCTTTTATTATGTTAAGGTTTGTTCCTTCTATCCTGAGGATTTCAGGTGGCTTCATCATAAATGGATGTTGAACTTTGTCGAATACTTTTTCAGCATCTATTGAAATGATCATACGGTTTTTATTTTTCTTTTTGTTGATGTCTTGGATTACATTAATTGATCTTCGAATGTTGAACCATCTTTTTGTCCCTGGAATAAATCCCACTTGGTCGTGGTGTGTTATCTTTTTGATGCATTGTTGGATCCTGTTGGCTAAGATTTTATTGCATGTTTTGCATCAGTGTTCATTAGAGAGATTGGTCTCTCTAAGAGAAAAGAGTTTTCTTTTTTGTGTGTTGTCCTTGTTTGGTTTTGGTATTAGTGTAATGTTGGCTTCATAGAACATATTTGGTAGTATTCCTTCCTTCTCAAATTTTTGAAAGAGTTTGTGTAAGATAGGTACTAGTTCATTTTTGAACATTTGGTAGAATTCATTTGTGAAACCATCTGGTTGGTCCTGAGCTTTTGTTTTGGGGGAGGGTTTTGATTACTGTTTCAGTTTCACTGCTTGCAGTAGGTCTGTTTAGGTGTTCTATGTCTTCTTTATCTAGTTTTGGATGATTGTATAGTTATAGGAGTTTGTCCATTTCTTCTAAGTTTTTGGACTTGTTTGCATGTAACTGTTCATAAAAATCTCTGATTATGCTTTTGACTTCTGCTGTATCTGCTGTAATTTCTCCTCTTTCATTTATGATCCTGTTTATTTGTGTTTTCTTCCGTTTTTGCTTTATAAGCCTGGCTAGTGGTTTGTCTATTTTTTTAAATTTTTTTTTAAAGAACCAGCTTTTGGTTTTGATGTTCTTCTGGGTTCTTTTTTTTTTTTTTTATTTCTATTTCATTTGTTTCTGCTTTGATTTTTATTATTTCCTTTCTTCTTCTGGCTTTTGGGTTTTTTTGTTGTTCATTTTCTAAATCTTTGAGATGGGAGATTAGATTATTTGAGTTTTTTCTTGTTTCTTGATGTGAGCCTGTGTTGCTATATACTTTTCTCTTATTACTGCTTTTCCTGTGTCCCATACATTCTGGAAAGTTGTATCCTCAGTGTCATTCATTTCTAGGTATTTTTTTTTTTTTAAAGATTTATTTTTTATTTATACATACAAGCTGGGGTACAGGCCAGAGGCATGGGGCGGCGAGAGGGTTCACCAGAGACAGAGCGGGGAGCAGAACAGGCAGATCAGAAATACACTGCTGAGGGGAGCAGCGGGCGAGGCAGGAGAGGTCTGCCGCACCATGTGGGATTCTCCCCAGCCGGGCGTCGAACTCGCGTTGCCGCTGCCGACAGCTCCACAGCGCAGCGCTTAACCACTGCGCCACTGGGGAGGCCCTCTAGGTATTTTTTAATTTCTTCTTTGATCTCTTCATTAATCCAGTGGTCTTCCAGTATTGTGGGTTTTAATTTCCATGAAGTAAGAGGGTTCCTTTTTTCTTCTCATGGTTTATTTCTAGTTTGATGCCTTTGTGATTGGAGAAGATAATTGGTATGATTTTGATCTTAATGTATCTGTTGAGGTTTGTTTTGTGACCTAATATGTGATCAGTCCTAGAGTATGATCCATGTGCACTTGAGAAAAATGTGTACTCAGATTTTTTGGGGGGTGCAGTGTCCTATAGATGTCTGTTAAGCCTGTGAGGTCTAGGTTCTTATTTAAAGCTCTAGTGTCCTTGTTTGTTTTTTGCCTCATTGATCTGTCCATTGGTGAGAGTGGGGTGTTGAAGTCTCCTACTATATATGTATTTTCTCTAATGTCTGTTTTCAGAGATAATAATAATTGTCTGAAAAATTTTGGCACTCCTTCATTTGGGGAGTATATGTTGATGAGTGTTATGTTTTCCTTTATCATAATGTAATGTTCCCTTTTTCATAATGTAATGACCATCTATAACTCTTTTTACCTTTTTTAGTTTGAAGTCTGTTTTATCTGCTGTAAGTATAAATGTCCCTGACTTCTTTTTTGGCCCCTTGCTTGTAGGATTGTTTTCCAGCCTTTTACTTTCAATCTATGTTTATCTTTTACAGTTAAATGTTTCCTGTAGACAGCAGAAGGTTAGGTTTGATTTTGTTTTGGTTTGGTTTGGTTTTTTTTTTTTTAAAGATTGATTTATTTATGCATACACGCTGGGGTGTAGGCCAGAGGTGTGGGGTGGTGAGAAGACTCACTAGAGACAGAGTGGGCAGCAGAACAGGCAGATCGACTGAAGTACATTGCTGAGGGGAGCAGTAGGCAAGGCAGGAGAGGTCTGCTGTGCCATATGGGAATCACCCTCACCGGGTATTGAACTCGTGCTGCGGTGACTCTGGATAGCTTCATAGTGCTGCGCTTAACCTGTTTTGCCACCAGGGAGGGCCCTGAGTTCTGTTTTTTGATCTAGCATGCTACTCTGTGTCTTTCTATTGGTGAGTTTAGTCCATTTACATTTAGAGTTAATATTGCTATAATGGCATCCATGTTTGCCGTTTTGTTTGCCTTTCTGTGATTCTATTCCTTACCTTATTCTGTTCTTCCTAGTCATTCCTCTGTTGGTTTTGGCTTCAGGTCTTCTTGTAGTATTTTTTGGAGCAGGGATTTAGTAGTAATGGATTTCTGAAGTTCTGTTTGTCTGAGGAGGTCCTTATTTTTTCTTCATAGAAGGAGGAGAGCTTTTCAGGGTAAAGTATTCTTGGTTAACATTTGTTCACATGGAGTTTGTTAAAAATATCACTCCATTCTCTTATTGCCTGTAGTGTTTTTTCAGAGAAGTCTGATGTCAGCCTGATTGGCTTTCCTTTATAGATGATCTCTTCACTCTCATCATTTTCATTATTTTTTCCTTGTCTTGGACTCTAGATACCTATACTATTATGTGTCTTGCTGTTGTTTTCCTTTCATTGTAGTAATTTGGTGTTCTTCTGGCTTCCTGTATATCGATTTTCATTTCCTTATTCATGTTTGGGAAGTTCTCGTCAGTTATCTCCTTGAATAGTTTCTCAGGTCATTGGTCTCTCTCCTCTCCTTCTTGGATTCCTATGACTCATATTTCCTTTCTTCATGGTGTCAGATAGTTCTCAAAGTGTTTCTTCATTCTTTTTCCTTTGTACTTCTCTTTCCTTTTCTATTTTGGTTCTTTTTATGTCTGTATTTGAGAGTACTGATTCTTTCTTCCATTTCTTCTATTTTTTTGGCTTTTCCCAGAGTTCTTGAGCTTCTCTACTAATGTTTGGATATCCTCCACTTCCTTCAATTTCTTCTTTAGGGATTCATCTCATTCCTCAGTTCTTATATTTCTTTCCTTTTCTACATTTTCATTTAATTCTGTAATTTTTTTCGTTATGGCTATTGAATTTTTTATCTGCCAGGCAGAGATATTCTTCTATGTTCATATTATTGGGTTCTGGAGGTTGACTTTCTGTGACATATTGTTCCATGAAGGGCTGTTTTGATTGCTTCTATATTTCTTTCTTCCTATTCTTTGCCATCTGTTTTGATCTTTGTGTAGTACCCCATTACTGCTGGTGCTGGTGGGCATAGCTTCTGATTTCTCTTGTTGAGGTGTAGAGGTGTATACCTGGTGTTTGAGCCACTGTGATTGGTGAATAAAGGTGTAGGTAGGGGTTCTTGTATTTTCCCCTTCCATTGTCTTCAATTGTACCCCTGCTCTAAACAGATAGTATTTCCTTTCGCTCTTCCCAGGATGTTGGGGGCTACTGACTTTGGGAATTGGACTAGGAGGCTTGTGCAGTTCCCACATGGGTGCACATCCAGGCACTCTTCTATTGTAGTAGATGTTGTTTTGAGCTGTAATTAGCTCCAGAAGCCCCTGCCTTATTGGCCCCCACTTTGTAGGATGAGGTCTGACGTCTCAGCCTGTGGTGATCCAGAGTCTTGTTTTGTGCACTGCACCTCCTGACCCACGCGAGGCCAGGTCTGCTGGACGGTGCTTGCAGGTTGGGTGGGATATACTTCTGTTGAGCTGTTTGGTCCCTCTAGGCCTGTTTTATAGAAATATAGTAATTGAAAGGGATAAGGAGTGAAAAAAGAAAGAAGGGGAGAGAGGAGGATGCTATGAGAATATAAAAGGAGCGAAGGTGGGAGAGGAAAGAAAGTGGCCAGACAGAGGGAAGAGGAGAGAGGAGAAGGAGGAGGAGGTGAAGTGACAGAAGAAGAGGAGAAGGTAGGAGGAGTAATGTTATATGGGGAGAAAGCATAAAACTAGGGGGAATAGAAACCAGAGGTAGTAAAGAAGGAAGGGCACATAAGACAACCAAATGGCCAGTAGACAGGCAAATAAACACAAACATACAGGTAGGGGAGATTTGCGACTCAGGCCTCTGATTGCTCCCGGTGAGGTAGACGTTGCTCTTCTAGTCTGTTCCACTGGGGAGAGCCATAGGACTGGGTAGGATAGTTTTCTCAGAGTCCCCTGTCTTCGTTTGGTATATTGGAGGAGGATATAGAATGTGCTCTGAGAGGCAAGTTGTAAACTGGAGCATCCAACAGTCTCTTGATAGTCTCCACTACGGTTGTGGGTTTGGGAGCATCAGCACTCTTTCTTTTTCCCTGAGGTAGCTGGGTTGGTGTGGGGTCTCTTGAGATCTTCTTCCCCTGGGGGCTTGTGGTATCTAAAGGCCCCCAATGTAGGGACCAGCCTTAGAAGGCTTCCTGTTGCTTCTCCCACTGGTGGTTAAATTGTATGACCTTTCGGGAAATAGTTAACAGCCTCTGGGTTGCAGATGTAGATGATTGGTGGTTTTGTTCTGATCAGCAGGTGGCGCCAGAGACCTTCTCCCAAGCTTTCAGAACTGTGCTTATTAGGTTTATTCGGCAGGTCTCCTGGAGAAGGGAAGGGGGGAGACCACTGCGTTGATGGGACTCGCACACAGTCCCATGCCTGTCCTGCTGTCCTCCTTTGCCCACTTGTCACTTTCTGGAGTTCTCAGAAGTGACCCTTTCTCCGTCTGGGTGAAGTGGGTCGGCTTTGTGGGTGGGGGAGGGGAGAAGGGTTCCAAATCCATGATGATTCCCCCCACCCCCACCCTTCCCCTTTCGTTCTTTCTTTCCCTCCGCTTCTGTTGGAACACCAACTACATCCTTTACATCTGGGACCCATCAGGAACTCGTTATTTCTCCCTACCAGTTGTTTTTATAGGAGTGTTTAATCCTAACGTCCCTTCACCACCTCTACTTATTTTAATATAAGTGGAGTTAAGTGTGTTTTCATGTTTATGAGCCATTTGTGTTTCTTTGATTCACTGACGTTTTCCCTTTCCCCATTTTTCTTTCATGTGTAAATAAATGTATCTCCAACTTAAGCACATCAGAAAATGTGTCCTATGTGCTGCCCTTCTGCCACCAGCTTTGCAAGTGAGCCTCACAGGAAATGTCCTTTTACATAAACCCAAATACCAGTCCCTTGAGTCTTTAGGCATTCTGGTAACAGAGAGCTTCATGAGTTCCTTTTTATTCGGGGGCGGGGGTGGGGTGGGGGGGGGAGGCGGTACTTAGAAATAGGCTGCAAGGCTGTAAATGGTAAAGAAGGTGATTGGAGTGGGGAAAGGCCTTCCTTGTCCTCCATACATGTGGCTTCCTTGCTTTCTTCCTGACTTTGAACCATTTGTTTCCTGGAATGTTCTTCTCTATCCTTCTGCCCATAGCGGTCCCATGCTTGTGCATCCTTGAGTTTTAGGTTTGCTTTTTATTTCCTCGATGAAACTCCGATAATTATAACTAATGAGAACACCTCCCTTCCTGTTAAGTATGTGGTCAGTGTGATACTCAGCTGCTTGGGTTTAGCAATCTAATTGTTGCTTCTTTCTCTCCAAGACCATGTGTTGTCTATTTTTGTTAACCACATTGTGACAGTTCTTGATGATTGATGATGGTTTATTCCTGCTCCAATTAAAGAACCTTTTTTTCAAAATTTGATCCCTACTAGTGAAGCAACTTCTAGTATTAGACTTCTGCAAGTGAGTTTTTCCTTATTATTTAGTTTTGATTGATAAATGAGAAAACCTGATGCATGTATGTGCTTTTTCTCTTTCTGGAGTAAATGAAAATGTTTTATTCTTTGTACACAGAACCAACGCAGGCAACAAAAACAAGGAAAAATATTTCATTTAAATGACATCTGTACCATTGATCATCCTGAAGATAATGACTGTGAGACTAAAATGTCTCGTCAGGGAGAAGTGGATATTAAATCCAACCATATATCACAAGAGGAAGTTATACATAAGGAGTATTGTGTCAATCAAAAAGATTTGAATGATCAAGAAAAAATGATAGAAAGTATAACTGACAATCAAAAATCCACAGAGGAAGAAGATCTAAAAAATGTCAACATGGAGAATGATGTAGAGGTTTTGTCATCTCCCACAGAATGTACTAGGAACTTAAATGGTGCCTACCTGAAGGAAGGGAGCAATGGAGACGTGGACATTTCTAGTGGTTTCCAAAACCTTAACTTGAATGCTACTCTTCACCCTGAAGAAATAAATATTGAGATTGTGAATGACAGTCATGCTCCTGGAACCAAGGCTTATGAGGTTGTCAATGAAGACCCAGAAACTGCTTTCTGTACTCTTGCTAACAGGGAAGCTTTCAACACCGATGAGTGTTCAATTCAGCATTGTTTGTATCAGTTCACCCGAAATGAGAAACTTCGAGATGCAAATCAATTACTTTGTGAAGTCTGCACCCGGAGACAGTGCAATGGACCAAAGGCAAATATCAAAGGTATTTAGATTCTCTCAAAGAAAGTAAAATTCGTGTTCCAGGCACATTTTGCACTACATAGATGAAGTACTTCCATTTTATTTGTGTCAGAATTTGGATGGTATCCTTAAGTTCCGTCTTCTCTATTTTCATGGAGGGATGGAAAAAGCAGACCATTTTTTGAAGCATCTAGTACTCTTTAGTATCCCAATAGCAGTTAAAGTGGGACACATGTTTCTCTGACCCCCTTGTCTGTAGGTGAAGCATCCCACTGAGATGTTATCACAGCAGGGTCCTTGCAGAGTGGCTGTTTCTTTGTACCCTTAGTTTCCCGCTAGCATTTGTGATGACCTTCATCTCCTTTGCACCCGGGCTGCCACACTCTTTTTTTTTTTTTTTTAAAGATTTATTTTTTATTTATACATACAAGCTGGGGTACAGGCCAGAGGTGTGGGGCGGCGAGAGGGCTCACCAGAGACAGAGCGGGGAGCAGAACAGGCAGATCAGAAATACACTGCTGAGGGGAGCAGCGGGCAAGGCAGGAGAGGTCTGCCGCGCCATGTGGGATTCTCCCCGGCCGGGCGTAGAACTCGCGTCGCCGCTGCCGACAGCTCCACAGCGCAGCGCTTAACCGCTGCGCCACCAGGGAGGCCCCGGGCTGCCACACTCTTAATTCATCAGTGTACTTCAGTGCCAGATACTGGGAGGCCTTTGCTTTCTTACAGTTTCCATCAAATATGGAACAGAAATACGGTGATTCTTTCCTCCCTTTTTGAATTTGAGTAATTTAAATAAGGAGGGGTTGTGGATGGGATTCATATATTTGTATGTGGTAATAAAAATTCAACTGGTTTTTTTTTTTTTGAGCAATTCTATTGTTTTTAGAATAGGCGTCAACAAATTGTAGTCCACAGGCCAGATCTTACCTGCCTTCTGCTTCTGTGTTTTCTCAACTAAACCGCTTTTTTAATAGTTGAACAGTTGCAAATAATTTGATGGTAGAAAACACTAACTTTGTACCCCAATTAATGTTACCTCTTCAAAAACAATTTCGTTCACCTCTTTAGTGGACTGTAATTGTATTCTATTATGATTATTATATTTTGATTTCCATCAGTAAAAATTTATTTCATATAAAAATACCTATAAAATATCCCTGATTTTTATCTTTTGGTTCCCAAATCCTAAGATATTTACTGTCTGATCATTTTTTGGAAAGTTTACTGATCATTGCTTTAAATGTATGAAATGATTTTATAGCAAGTTTGAATACTTCAGAAATCTGAAAGGATGTTCATACTGCTAAAATTTCTTTCTTTAGGTGAAAGGAAACATGTTTACACCAATGCCAAAAAGCAGATGCTAATTTCTCTTGCTCCTCCTGTTCTCACTCTTCATTTAAAGAGATTTCAGCAGGTACTGCCCTGGTTTATTACCCAAAATTTCTTTTAAATACTTAACTTGTTTTCTCAGTGTTTCAACATACTATTGTGTTTCTTTGGTTAATTCTTAATTTTAACGTCGAAAAAGTAGAAAAGAAAAAAAAATACATAGGGGTAAAGACAAATTTACATCTTTCTTCATCTTGGAGGAGAAATTTAGATATGATCCTTCCTAGTTTTATTAGAACTCATGTTTACAACTTAGAGTTCACACTTAGGGATTTTAGTGATTTTTTTTTTTCTGGTTTGTGTTTTAACATCTTATTTTTACTAACCCTTGATAAAAAGACATTTGGATTTTCATGATTTTGGCAACCCCCATCTTTTCTGGAAGGCTTTTGCTTTAACCAGCACACATTTCAAGTTCAGTTCTAGATTCCCAAAGTGCCTGCAGAATGTTGCCTTCTGTGGTTGGGTGAGTCTCTATGTATAACTTACTCAGCACGGTTCAGCATGAGACCCACACTGTGTACTCACAGAAGATATTCTGCTCTTGCTGAGTTTTTAGCACACAAAACCTCTGGTCTAATTTGACTCTTCTGGATGGCTAAAGCAGAAACACTGAATGGGGAGGGGTGTGTGGTGTGCACTTAGCAAAACGAAAACACCTTAAAATGAATTAGCAGTCAGGAAGAATACTATCCCCTAAGATGATTGAGCTAGAGCTGGGTGGTGTTGTTCTGGGCATGGAGTGGGAGTTACTTAATGTGTGCAGATTTTCAAGGAAAGAAACTCAGTCTGTTATCCTTCCTTTTTTTAGGCTGGTTTTAACCTACGCAAAGTGAACAAACACATAAAATTTCCGGAAATCTTAGATTTGGCTCCTTTTTGTACCCTTAAATGTAAGGTAGGTGAATTTGATCTTTCTGGGAAAATCTTTTTTTTTTTTTTTTTTTTTCTTAAAGATTTATTTATTTATACATACAAGCTGGGGTACAGGCCAGAGGCGTGGGGAGGCGAGAGGGTTCACCAGAGACAGAGTGGGGAGCAGAATAGGCAGATCAGAAATACACTGCTGAGGGGAGCAGCGGGTGAGGCAGGAGAGGTCTGCCAAGCCATGTGGGATTCTCCCTGGTTGGGCATCGAACTGGCATCGTG
>PVIJ01009675.1:0-65280 GCA_004024925.1 Scalopus aquaticus
TTTTGTTATCAGTCCTTTATCAGATGTATTGTGTGCAAAAATCTTTTCCCAGTTGGTAGGGTATCTGTTAGTTTTGGTTAATGTCTCTTTTGCTGTACAGAAGCTTTTTATTTTGATGTAATCCCATCTGTTTATCTTGTCTTTCACTTCCTTCGCTTTGAGGGATGTGTCTTTCAAGATTTTGCTGAGATGTATGTTGGGAACTAACACACACTATTAAGCCTTATCAACATCATTCATGCCTAAACAATCCAACTTTCCTAAAACCAAGTCACCCACTGGAGTTCTTTATTCATTTCCTTTTATTTCCTGATCCACTTTGAGCTGAGTTTCTATTTCCTGCAATCAAAAGAACCCACTATTGTAGCCAGACTGCGATGGTGCTCCCTGGAGAGGGTTGCTGATGAGGACAGAGAGCCCCAGGGAAAAATGCTAAAAAGGTTTTGCAGTTTGAGGTGGAGACTCTGATAAGAAATAAAGGGACTAAAAAAGAAGAAGCAGCAGTCGCCATGATGTAGGAAGAAGTAGTAGTCACCATGATGTAGGAAAAGCAGCAGCAGCGGCAGGAAATATAGCTGCCAAGACTGAGAGTTTGGAAAACAGAAGCCAGAAGTTTTTGAGCCACCAGGATACAGAGTTTTGGATTGAGCATTTCTGGAATCTTCTGTGACTTTGGGACCAACAACTTTGGAGGCTTTGCAAATAGCCAAGTGATGGAAATTGTTCCCGGTTTTGTTTTTACTGCAGCCAAAGAAAGAAGGCAAAGGCTCAGAGCGGGCGCCTTCCTAAAATGTGTGAATGCAATCTGTTGAGCTGTCTGGCCAGTGTAGTTGCTGTTCGCAGTGTTGTTGGCCTGGTGCTGTGCTGGGGCACAACGGCAGCTCTGGGAGCATCTCCAGTTGTGTCCTGTATTGTCCTCGTGAGTTGGAACCTGGCCTACAGTCTGGTTGTTGCACGTCTACAGAGGCAGGAAGAGTCCATCTTCAACACGTGGCCTATTGTTTGGAAGAGGAGCTCCACATTTGTAGTGGCAAAAAGACACCGCCTTTGTTGTTTCTTTGGTACCTAAAGGACTAGACATTGTGTTAAGTAAGTTAAACGACAATATTTTAACTTCAGTGACTCTGATTTTGCCTATTTGTTAAATAAATCCCATTGTTATTGTTCCCTAAGCCTGAGTAGTTTTGTAACTGTGCGCATGGGTGCAGAACTAAGATAGTGACTGGTAAGCAATATGGGCGGTGCCCTTGGCCTGTTTTGATGCCCCATTTGCCTGGTATCACCATGACAGTAAGACAGTATTTCAGGGCCTCCCTGGTGGCGCAGCGGTTGAGCACTGCGCTGTGGAGCTGTCGGCAGCGCGTGATGCGGGTTCGACGCCCAGCCGGGGAGAATCCCACATGATGCGGCAGACCTCGCCTGCCTCACCTGCTGCTCCCCTGAGCGGTGTATTTCTGATCTTCCTGTTCCGCTCCCCACTCCGTCTCTGGTGAACCCTCTCGCCGCCCAACGCCTCTGGCCTGTACCCCAGCTTGTATAAATAAATAAATCTTAAAAAAAAAAAAAAGACAGTATTTCAGTGCAGTAACCTGTGAGAATATAAGGTATCCCTTTGCTATAGAAATGTCTGAAATCCAAAAATTTTATAAAATTTCAGGAACCAAATATATTTGAAATCCTTTTATACATTATTTCCTTCACTATCACACTATGTGCTATGTAAAGATGGGAAACCTAATCAATTCAATAAGACAGTACCCATTAACAAACAAATTCACTATCCAAACTTAAGAATTAAAACAGATTTGGACAGCATGATACTTGTAATGCCAACTATTACAAATTTCAGAAATAAAGAAGTGGGTACACAATATATAATGTCAAACCAAAATATAAAACTATATAAATCTATACATACATAAATAATGATAAAGATTTTAAACTTTTAGGAAAAATTCAAAACCTCCATTCATAGGTTTCACCAAAACTAATTTGATCTGAATTATCACGTTTGTGTTGAACAGCATTTCTGAGGTAAGGAACAAACAAACTACTATCCTTCAAATCAGAAAATTAAGGCTTAAATAGCAAAATAATTTATGCAAGTTTACTTTATAATAAGGAAGACATTGAAAAATCAACCAGGAAAATTATAGTGAAAAATGATTAAGAGAGTAAAATGAAACTATGCATATAAAGAATTACGCACATTAATAGCACTTACATAGCAATCAGACATTCCTGTACCTTTTATAAAGCGTTGGGGTTTTTTTTGTAATTTCCTGTCCCCAAGTAGTAGGATAAGCATATGCTAACAGAGGGAAACAATGTGGTAAGAAAGTTGCTATGGTCAGTAGGGTGTAGTTCTGAGTAAACCAGATTATGATGTTATTCACTGGACTGAGTTAAAAGGGACTGATTAGAGAGAAAAACTGTGGTGACAAAAGAAAACAAGTTAGAGAATAGTTTCCTTTAAATTAGAAGTCCAGTTAAAAAGATAAAAATAAATACCTGAATATTTTAAATGCAGTGTTTTGTTGTGGGCTAATAAAATTTAATTTTAAAATTATATACAGTTGCTTTTACTTTTTTAATCAAGATTTCAAAGTTACTTTCAGGGCAGAAAAAAAGTACCCTTTCTCTTTCTCTTGGGCTGAGCACAGAGATCTACTAACCACAGTCAGTAGGTGGATGATACATTTTAACATTCAGTAACAAGGAGTGGAAGACCAGGGGAAAACAAAAAAAAACCTCACAGCAAAGGCTTCACCCAGTATATACTACCGGAAAACTATTCTACTATAATGACCTTGCTTTCATTTGAGAAAGCAACACTAATTTGTATGCAGTTGTAAATTTCACAGAGATAGCTACCAAACATTTTAAACTTATTTTAGATAAAATAACACTGGTCAAATTTTTACAAAAGTCATGTTACTGAAATAAAATTAGTCACTTCCTATCAATTTGTATGTGCTTAACAAGAATATGACAGTCAGATTCTAATTTTGGCTCTAGTTTTTTGTTGTTGTTATTGTAATCTACAATAAATGGACGTTTACATCACAAAATGCACGCCACTAGTAATAGGCCTACGGTTAATATCTGTAAAAAATCAAGTCATAGACTACTTCTTAGATTTCTTTGCTTGTCTCTTGTACAGCTACAGCTGTTCAGGAACAGAATAGATGGAAGATGGTTTCCACTGTGCAAAAGCACAACCTTAAGGCTCAGTTTCGAAGAGTCTAAAAATAGTGTCCATTCTTGTGGGTCATCAGTGATTTCTAATGCATTCATGAGGCCCTCAATATCGGAACAGAATACCAAAGTACTTTCCTTTCTGAAAAAAGGCTCCAACTGCTGGTGGCACTTTGATATAAAGTAATTGTGACATCTCCTTCTAGAAGATTCCATTGTTGGAGTCTTAATCTTAGCAATTTTGCCTTGTTATTGGGTAAGTCCAAATCACGAACCAGGTCATTTAGTTCTTCCTGGGTTAGTCTGTGTGGGGTTGATGATGCACCACAGTGAAAATCTGGATCACTGAATGCTGATGGAATAGGAGAAGAACAGGTTGGCTCACCTTTGTCCTCATCAGATGAATCAAGAGAATATTCTGCTGGAGGTTCCAGAACAAGAAGTTCCTCACCATGTGGAACTGGTCTCAATGCAGACAGAATGTTTGGAGAGATTACTCTCCAATTCTTTTGCTTCATTCTTCCACCAGAAAGAGGAGGAATCAAGCAGAAGTAACAGTCTTTTATGTGGTTGCTTGCCTCGCTCCACACCATGGGGTCTGCAAATGGCATTGATGGTCTTTTGCCATTTAACCACTGAGAAAGCTGTGTTGTACATGTAGCACAGCATATATGCGGGGTCCAAGGCTTGTCTTAGTCACCAACCTAGCATCCGAAGTAAAGATTATAAGCCTTCTTCACTTGAGAAGTGATACTTTTCCTCTGGTTGGCAAATGTCACTTCCCCACAAATAGAGCAGAAATTGTCCACACTATTAATGCACTTTCGAGGCATTACGGTTCTGTACTGTGCCTAAGTGGGTAAAATAATAACAGTTCTATGGAACAGTAGCTTCAACTGTCTTGCACAAAGTCTCAAATATTTTCAATGCTCAACCTTTTCGACAGGGCTTTCTATAGTGCACTGCTGACGTCAGCTTACTTCAGCAGCCGCCTGGCAGTAGTATTGCATTGTATCAGAAAATGATGCAATCAACTCTGGATGATGTGTGCGTGATGGTATTATGCAATGCGATGCAATATTACATCCTTCTAGGATGATTTAGGATGTTGCTGTAGTCCTACTGGCTAACTCTACACGGTGAAACATATAAAATGAATTATATGAAATATCTTCAAAACAAGAGCTAATAAAAAATTTTCAGGGTTATATTCATGTTCAGCACACCAAGATACTACAGATTAGGACCTTTTTAAGTCAGTAATGATCTCACTGTTGACCAGTTTAAATGGTATTCAAGCACTAACATTCAGGTTTCTTCTATTTTAGCACTTAAAATTACCTATAAAATTATCATATTAATGTATGCTCACATGTTTAAACATATATGTACCTTACCTAGGTACATAAATGCTATTTTTAAATTTGCAAATAGTGCTTTATAATGATTTTTTTTTTCTTCAAAAGTACCCAAATAGGACCTCCCTGGTGGCATAACAGGTTAAGTCTTAGTACTATCAAGCTACCAGCAGCCACTGTAGCACGAGTTAGACCCCAGGCCAGGGAGCTTCCCACATGGCACAGTGCAGCAGACCTCTCCTGCCTTGCCCACTGCTCCCCTCAGCAGTGTACTTCTGTAGATCTGCCTGTTGTTCCCCACTGTCTCTGGTGAATCCTCTCACCACCGCACACCTCTAGCCTACCCCCCAGTTCTTGTGTGCATAAATAAATAAATTTAAAAAACACAAAAGTCCCCAAATACGCTTTCACAAACCCATTTCCTGCTCTTTCTGGACAGACAACTAAATATTTCCCAACCTTCCCTGCAGTTTCAGGTGACCCTGTGACCAAATCTTAGGCTAATGGTAGTGGGTGGGGTGATGTACATCCTCTAGGCTAATACAATAAAAGTTGCTATAAATAATATATCAGAGGAAGACATAACACTCATTCATGAGATATATCAAAATACATGAAGCAACTACCGACAAATATAAAAGCAGACACTGACAGCAACACAGTTTAATAGTAGGAAAGTACAAAACTCCACTTATATTAAAGGACAGATGAACTATACAGAAAATCAACATGAAAATAACAAGGAATTAGATTAGACTTGAATACTAGACATTTAATAGGGCATAGAAACCATAAAAAAAACTGAGTACACATTCTACTCAAGTGCACAAGAAAATTTCTCCAGGATAGACCACAGGTTGGGTCACAAAACAAGTGTCAATAAATTCATGAAGACTGAAATCATACGAAGTATCTCTTTTCATTACAATGCTACTAAACTAGAAATTAATCACAAAAAGAAAGTGGATAAAAGCCCAAACATGGAGACTAAACAAAATGATATTGAATGACTATCAAAAGGAACTCAAAGGAGAAATTTTAAAATATGTGAAGACAAATGAAATTAAGACATGAGCTGCCAGAACATATGGGAATCAGAAAAAGTAGTACTAATACATATATAGCAATATAGTCCCACATCAAGAAACGAGCTCAAATAAATAATCTAATCTTACACCCTAAGGAAAGAGAAAAAGAACAACAAGTGAAACCAAGAACCACTATATGAAAAGCAAGAAAAATTAGAGCAGAAATAAATGAAACACAAATCAAAAACAGCCCAAAAGATCAATGAAATTGAAAATACAGACGTCTGTAGCTAGATTCACTTAGGAAAAAAAGGGATAAAACTTTAACAAGGAGAAACAGAAAAGAAAGAGCTGTTACAACAGCTAGCACAGGAATACAGAGGAGCATAAGAGATTACACTGAACATCTTTATGCAAACAAATTAGAAAATCTAGAAATAGACAAATTCATAGACTCGTACAATTTCCTAAGTAACAGAAAATATGAACTGGTCAATTACATGCAAGGAAATGGAAGCAGTAAACAAAAATTTCCAAAAAGAGCAAAAGCCTAGGACCAAGTGATTTCACTACAAAGTTCTACTATTAAACCTTTAAAGACCAACTATCCTTCTCAAACTCTCCATAAAATGAAGAAATGGAATACTTCAAAACACATTTCATAAGGTCAACATTACTCTGACACAAAAATAGATAATGATATCAAAAGGAAAACTACACACCAATATCCCTGGTGAACATAAGATGCAAAAAATCCTCAACAAAATCATAGTAAAACAAATTCAACAATACAGTAAAAGGTTTATTAATAACAACCAAATGGTACTTATTCCAGGAAAGCACAAATAGCTCAACATATGCAAATCAATGTACTTCACCACATTTACAAAAGAAAAAAATCTTATTAATAGACACCAGTCCAACCTTTCTGCAGTTTATAAGAAACTCACCTTATCAACAAAGACAAAGCTTAGAACTAAAGCTTGGAAGACAACTACATAGCAAATCGCAACCAAAACAAATCAAGAACAGCTATATTGTATCTGAATAAAATAGACTATCAATTAAGAATGGCAAGAGAAGATAAAGGACACTATATTACGATTAAGGGTCTAATACAATAAGAAAGAACACTTACAGACTCCTAACACTTATAGCAACGTATGGACCAAGTGATGTAGCACCAAGATACATAAGACAATAAAAGAACTTAAGATACTGATAATAACATAATAACTTAATACCCCACTTACAACAATAAACAGGTCAACAAGGCAAAGTAAAAATTAGGAAACAACATCTTTAAATGGGGAGTAGGAAAAAAGGTCTAATAAACATCTATAAAACACTTCACCCAAAACTGCTGCATAGATTTTTTCTCAAGTGCACATATAAGAGCTTCAAGAATAGACCATATCTTGGGACAGAAGACAATATAATTATAGAGAAAACATTAATAAACAGAATCAGAAATAAAGGGAGAAATCACTACAGATAGCAAAAAATACAAAGGATTATAAGAAAAGTACACAGACAGGGTATATATTCTGGCCTCACTGACGAATTAGATGTGAGAAAAAACATAACACCTAAGTTTGACTGAAAGCAATTGGGTAAACAGTGGTTCTTTTTATTAAAATGGGGATGATGGAGAAAAACAGGTTGATGTTCATTTGCTGGCACTGTTTGTGTTGTTGCTTGGGAGGGAAGAGAGCCTATGGTTTAGTGTGCCTTTGGCCATTTTAAGTCTGATATGCCAATGGAAATATGTAAGCAATTAAATACATGTCTCAAAAACAAATGAGAGAATGCACATCTGCTTATGATCAGCATATGGATGACATTTTAAGCAATCAGACTGGATGAACTCAAATACAAAAAGACTGCAGATAGAGAAAAGGAACTATGACTAAGTCCCGTGTGGATCACCAATGTTTTAAGTGGTCCAACAAACAGAGGGAAGTCAAAAATAGAGCAGTTAATGACCTAAAACACATAGTAGTAACAGTAGTAGTTATTATAATAATAATGTTTAACCCTTAAAATACTTATTATGTGCCAAACTATTCATTTGAGTCCTAAGTCTTAGAACAACTTCATGAAGGTAAGCACTATTATCACCATTTTTGAATGAAGAAATCGAAGAACAAAGGATGATAAACAGCCTGCTCTAGATGACACATCTAAGTAGAGGAAAAACACCAGAGAAATGAAGAGTCATAAAAGAAGTATTTCGAAAAGCAGCAAATGAAGTCAGTTAAGGATAGAGAAATTACCTATGGATTTGAAACTGTGGAGATAATCTGTGACAATTTCTGTGTTTAGATTATGATTGTAGCTAAATTGAATCTGAGCAGGTACCTCAAGTTCCTTATGGGGTTAGTGTAAGAGATAAATAAACATATGAAAGGAATTTAAAGCAATATCTGACACACAGTATATATAACTTAATTGTTGATAACCATTGTTGTTATGGGACACTCCATTATCTACCAATAAGCAGACATCCTATTATAAATTTCCTATTTAAATCAGTCATGGTTAGTAATTCTATATTTACCGCATCATCCTCTAAGAATGTATTTAAGAGACTGTGGAGATTATAGCAACCATCTGTTCCCAGAATTTAAAGCTAAGCCACTGTAAACTACCCCTCAAGATTGAACTGCCATTAAATTAGTATTCCATTAAATTTACATTTAAAGATCACATAACCTATATCAACATCAAAACTTGCAATATTTGTCTCAAATACTTAAAAAAAAATTTAAATGGCTCTTGTAAAGTAAGGAGACTCAGAAACTGTACCAGTCTCAACCAACTACCATATCAATTACACGGCCCTTAAAAACATCGAAAAAGTTATAACCAATATACTGGGCAACAGCTATTAAATCTAGGCGTAACCCCTGCCCTAATAAATTTAGTCCAGAGTCAACAAATCATTTTTATTAAAATCTCAAAGGAATAGAATTAAAATGTCAATGAGAGTCTCATAAGAAATAAGAAATTTAGATTACAAAGACATAAACTAAAGTTGGAATTAGGCGTTTAGTAATGGTTCACAATGTCAAAATGATTTTGCAGCAAAGCCCCTGGGAGGTTTAAGGGGGAAAAGATCAGCACTAATATACAGTAATACCCCTCTGTAGTAATCTTCCTCTATTTGAGCAACTTTTATAGATATAATTGAGTACCTACCTATAGAAAGCAACAGGAAATGACAACTAAATATGTAAATTTGGTATCATAGTATATATATTGAAATTAAAAGACTCTACAAAATTTCAAAAAAAAGACACCTAAAGAGAAGTGACTGTTTAACCTTGGAAAATGATATAATGTGCAATATTACTCATTGCCATTTGATCATGGTCAAATGTAACAAACTTCTGCAAAGGGTCAAATGGTAAAATATGTTAAGCTTTGTAAGTCATATATATGGTCTCTTTCATATACAGGGCCTCAAATTGGCCCTTGTAGCAGGAAGGCAGTCATAACCAGAGACCTATCATCACATCACAAGTTTTTCATTCATAAAAGCTCAAATACAGAAAAAAATCAATAGGAAGTTTAGACTCAGTCAAACTCGCTATAGTTCACTGTCACCTTCAGTAGAACTAAGGAGGAAAGCAAAGCTCACAAGTCACTTGGGCATGTAAGCAAATTTGTAATGTTACTAAAGAATTAACAGAAAATCATCTTTTCAACCTATACAAATAAAGACACTAACAAAATATTTTTAACTAATTTTAACTCAACTAATAAAATAATATACTGACAGTTTCCTTCCAGTTAGAATACAGTCACAAGAATTAGTCTCACCCATAAAAACAAGAAAAAGTTAGATAAATTACCAAACCAATAGTTTAAACTTATGAGAGAGGTGAAAACACAAGTTAAAGAAGCTCAAATCCTGGGCCTCCCTGGTGGCGCAACAGGTTAAGTCTCAGCACTATGAAGCTATCAGCAGCCCAGCGAGACTCCCACATGATGCAACAGACCTCTCCTGTCTCGCCTGCTGCTCCCCTCAGCAGTGTACATCTGTTCTGCTCCCCACTCTGTCTCTGGTGAATCTCTGACACACACACCCCATTCTCTGGGCTATACCCCAGCTCTTGTGTGCATAAATAAATAAATCTTTTCAAAAAAGAAGAAAAAGAGACTCAAGCCCAGAAAGGGAAAAGCCCTTTCCAGGTAGAGACAAGACCACTTTCAACTCTAGGGCTATGCTAAGTGAGGAAAAGAGAGAACAATCCTATGGATATATGAACCAATATGATGAATTCAAAGACCCCCAGTATAATGAAGATCCAAAGGAGCTCCAGGAGAGCTAATCAACACAACCTAAAGATTCTTCTTCCCCTTGAGTAAGTTATCAAAGAGTATGCAGCAGCATGCAAAATCTAGGGGGAAAGAAGGCAGAATAGAATTTTCTGGAGAGTTTAAAACTAAGTGCAATGATACTGAGATCTCTTTATACTTAAATTCCAAGCTAGGGGAGACGAAATCCATACTCAAAACACTAGAAGCCAAAATTAACTAGAGTTGTAGCCCACGCCAGCTATAACTCACTTCCATGCCAGAATGAAGACATTAGCTCCTAAGACTTCTAGCCTAAATGTCAGTATGCCTTTTCAAGGAGGAAACTGTTCTTTTTTAATATTCACATGGAATAAAAACTACAGAATATTCAAGGGATCATGAGGCCGGAGTAAAAAAAGTCAAAACAAACTCACATATGACCAAGATGTGGGAATTAGCAAAGACCTCAAATAAGTACAAGTATGTTTCACAAAAACATAGATTTAATAAATTTTGGCAGGGAAAAGGACACTAAAAAAAAGATCCCATTAGAAATTCTCAAACTAAAAAATAAATATCCAAAATGAAAGTGGAATATACTTACAGACAAGACACAGAAAAAAAAAAAAAAACCAACACTGAGTTTCCAAGATCACTATAAATTACCTAAATTAAAGCACAGATAAAAAAGAAAGCAAGAACGTTCATTATTAAAGAGTCAAAAACTGGTGAGGTAATATTAAACAGTGTGGAAAGATTAAACAAAGAGAATGGGAGAGAAAAACATTTCTGAAAAGCAATGACAGAATTTTTCCAAGGTAGATGTTAAATAACCCACATGGAAGAAATTCAGCAAGGCACGAAATAAATAAAAGACAACTGCACCTCAGTATATCATAGTAAAACAGCTAAACATCAAAAATAAAGAGAAAGTATTAAAAATAACCAAAGAAAAGGGACAAATTACATTCAGGACAAAGTATATTCAGCTGACTTTTCATCAAAAACAACAGATGATAGACTACAATAGATAATGAATATATATCTTGGAAAGAAAAAACTGCCAGCCTAGAATTCTAAGCAAAAATAGCCTTTAAATAGGAAGGTCAAAATATATTTTCAGACAAACAAAAGCTGAGAGAACTCACTATCAACATACATATAAGAAATGCCAAAAGAATTTCTTCAGACTAAAAGGGAATAATCTCACACTAAAAATTCTCAAACTAAAAAACACAATATCCAAAATGAAAACAGAACACCCTTTCAGACAAGTAATAGAAGGAAAAAAAAAAAACAACCCACTGAATTTAAGAGATTAATTATCTAAATTAAAGCACAGGTTAAAAAAAAATAAACAAAGAAGAGCCATTAAAGAGTCAAAGACTGGTGAGGCAATATCGTACAGAGTGGAAAGAGATTAAAAAAAGAGAGAATGGGAGAAAACAGGAAAAGATGAAAAGCAACAAAAAAAATTGGGAACAAAACAGTCATGTCCACCCTCACCACTTCTATGCACTACCATAGTGGAGGTAATAGCCAGTACCATGAAGTAAAGGGAAAAAGTTAAAGTATAAAGACTAAGAAAAAACTGTCTTTTACCTCTGATAACATGACCTTATACAGAGAGGATCCAAACAGAAAAGGGACAGAAAAAAACTAATAATTAATTAAGTTCAAATGATACAAGGTCAATATACACAAATGAAATAAAATCTAAATATTAACATGACTTAATAGGAAAAATTAAGTTTAAAAAACAGTACCACTTATATAACAGAATCAAAAAACAAAAAACAGCAATAAAGCTGGCAAAAAGATGGGAAAGATCTCTAAGCTAAAAACTATGAAACTTCGCTGAAAGAAATTAAAAACAATCACAATAAATATACATATACCATGTTCAAGAATAAGAATACACAATATTACTAAGACGTAAAGTTTCTCCTAAACTGATCTACAGATTCAACATAATCCCAATCAAAATCCAGCAAATTATTTTGCAAATATTGGCATACTGATTATAAAGTTTATATGGAAAGGCAAAGACTCACAATAGCCAATATAATACTGAAGGAGAAAAACAAGGTTGGAGACTTAAACTACAGTACTTCAAGACAGGAAAGAACAAGCAGATCAATGGAACAGAAATAGAGTACCAGAAATAGACCACACAAATACAGCGGATAGATCTTTAAAAGGAGCAAAGGCAATTTAATAGAGAAGGGAAAAATTCTTTTCAACAAATGGGTGCTGGAACAACTGGACAGCTACAAGTTAAAAAAAAAAAATTAACATAAGCCTTTCACAAAAAATCAACTGAAAATGGATCACAGACCTAAATGTAAAAAATTCTAACACTCCCAGAAGATAGCACAGGGAGAAACCTAAACAACTTTGGGTTTGGTAATGATTTTCAAACACAACATCAAAAGTAAGAGCATGAAAAAAAAAAAATAACTGATAAACTGCACTGCATGAACATCAAATTCTACTCTGCATAAAAACACTCTTAAGAGAATGAAAAGACAAGCCAGACACTCGGAGAAAATCTTTGCAAAACACTTATGTAATAAAGGACTGGCATTCAAAATATACAAAGAACTCTTAAGAAAAAGCCCAATTAAAATAGGCAAAAATAGAAAAAAGATCTCAACACCTCACCAAAGCACATGCAGATGGCAAATAAGCAAATTAAAAGATGTTTCACATTAAGTCATTAGAGAATTGAAAATTAAAATGAGGTAGTACTACACAAATATTAGAATAGCAAAAATCCAAAAGAATGACATCACCATATTATGGCGAGCATCCAGAGCAGCAGGAATTCTCATTTACTGTTGGTGGGAATGCAAAATAGTTCAGTTGCTTTCAAAGAGTTTGGCAGTTTCTCAGAAACAAAGCAAACTCTTCCAATATAATTCAGCAATCACATTCCTTAATATTTTTCTAAATGATTGAAAATTTATGTCCATACAAAAATCTGTACACAGGTATTCATAGTTGTTGTTGTTTTCATAACTGCCAAAACTTGGGATCAAGATGTTCTTCAAAAAGTGAATGGATAAACAAACTCTGGTATCCATGCAATGCAATCATGGTCAATAATGAAGAGAAATGAACTATCAGGTCATGAAAGTACATAGAGGAAGCTTAACTGTCTTTTTCTTTTACTAAGTGAAAGAAGTCAAGCTGACATCAGTTAAAAGCAGACATACTAAGACAGTAAAAAGATGAGAAGTTTCCATGGATTTGAAGGAGTGATGGAGGAATGAATAAGTGAAGCAGTGAAAGTTAGGGCAGTGAAAATTCAATATACTATAATGTTAGAGAAATGTGTTTATAAATTTGTCAAAACCCACAGAAAGTACAACACAAAGAGTGGACCCAAATGTAAACTATGGCCTTCAATTAATAATGAGTCAACATTGGCTCATCAATTATAACAACCAATGCAAGATGTTAATAACAAGAAATTCGGGCCTCCCCGGTGGCGCAGCAGTTAAGCGCTGCGCTGTGGAGCTGTCGGCAGCAGCGACGTGAGTTTGACGCCCGGCCAGGGAGAGACCTCTCCTGTCTCGCCTGCTGCTCCCCTCAGCAGTGTATTTCTGATCTGCTTGTTCTGCTCCCCGCTCTGTCTCTGGTGAACCCTCTCACCGCCCCACGCCTCTGGCCTGTACCCCAGCTTGTATGTATAAATAAAAAATAAATCCTTAAAAAAAAAAAGAAATTTGGGGGATAAAGATGTATATGAGAATTCTGTACTTTTTGCTTAATTTTTCTTTAAACCTAAAACTACTTTTATATGTTTAACAAAATTTTATAAAACCTATATACTTTAAAATTTAAATTGCTGAATTTAATTTAAATTGCTGAATTTAAATTATCTTAATTTTCAAGAATGAAACACTAAATGTTTTTTAGATCTTTTATTTGAAAATGGATATAGAACAAAGAAAAAGATACACCTTTTTTAAAACAAGATGATTTATGTTCAACAAGTGCATATATGTATATATAGTGTATATAAGTAAATGCATAAATATCTTAAAAGGTATTTGCCAAATGAAAAAAGCAGCACTATAATGATAATAATATGGAAAAATAGCACCTCCATGAAAGGAACAAGTTGGGGGCAGAGGAGGAGAGAATGTCTACCTAATCTGTATGTTTCCTGTTTGTTAGAAGAATCTACATTTTTTAAAAAATTGGTTATTCTAGGTTTTAGATGCAAACTTCAGAATTTGAAGAGAATTTTAAAATATGTTCTAAACCTTTAAGAATGACCAGTGTTGGGCCTCCTGGTGGCGCAATGGGTTGAGCGTAGCACTATGAAGCTATCCAGAGCCACTGCAGCACGAGTTCAATACCCAGCAGGGGAGATTCCCACATGATGCAGCAGACCTCTCCTGTCTCACCCACTGCTCCCCTCAGCAGTGATTTCAGTCGATCTTCCTGTTCTGCTGCCCACTCTGCCTCTGGTAAATCCTCTCACCACCCCACACTTCTGGCCTACACCCCAGCTTATATGCATAAATTAATCTTTAAAAAAAAAAAGGAATGACCAGTGTTGGCATAAATTAACACTGGACATAGAGCTTTATTATAATTATTTCCCCTCTTAATAAGGAATTTTAAATTGCTCTATTGTGATAGAACAGGCAAGGAAGAAGTCCTATTTGCTAATTCCTAGTTTATCAATAACTTCATGTCTACAATGATTACAGTATTTTCACTGCACCCTACTTCTTTCACTACTTAGCTAAGTCCTAAACCTGAAAACAAACAAACACACACCAAAAAAAAAGAAAAACATGGTGTAGAATATTATGGCTTGATGGCTAACAGTGAATTTCTAATACAATATTCAACAGATTCATTATTTCAGAAGATGCAAAGAAGTAATCTGAGGTACACTATAAAAGATAACCCCATAAATCTATTAACCTATCAGAACTATCCCATTCTTGTTTTTTTCTTATGTTCTTTTCTCCTATGCCTTTCTCACAATAATATTTAGATTCTATGCTATTCTTCTGTCTGGGTTTATGCTGCTGCTATTATGAACTAAATTGAGTTCCTCCAAAACTCCAGCGTTAAAAAAAAGCCTTACCCCCACAACATGACATACTTGGCAATAGTAACTTTAAAGGGGTAATTATATTAATAATTAAATGAGGTCACCAGGGTAGGACCCTAATTCAACAGAATTATAGGTGTTCTTACAAAAAGAGGAAAAGACACCAGGGATACACTTGCACCGAGAAAAGGATATGCAAGCCAAGGAGAAGCCTCAGAGAAACCCAACCTGCCAACGCCTTGATGTTGCACTTCCTGCCTTGAGAACTGGGAGCCAATAAATTTCTGTTATTTAAGTCACCCAGTCTGTGGTATTTTGTGACAGCAGCCCTAGTAAACTAATACAATGATACAGATGTCTTCAGTATACAATTATTAATACACCTTAACTCAACAGTGCATTATAATGAATGCTATAGGATACAAACTCTAGTTTTCTGCACTTGCCTATAAAGAACAATGTCCTCTGTACCAAGTCACATATAAAAATGACTTTCTTTTTCCAAAAGAGTTTTAAATAATATTCTCAAGTTCCCTTTTCTTCTATCCTCTCAACGGTAATAATCTCTGATTTCTAGTCACAGTGTTTTTCATTGCCAAAGGTTTTTTCAACATACCATCAAATCCATAATCTGACATAGTTGCCACTTGCTACTCTGACACACACCACACACACACATCCATCATTCACTCAGTTACCAGCGTTTCATATATATTTCTCACTCATGGCACTGTGAACATTAGGCATTTTAGAAGCATCACCAACCAAAGAGGGTAGTTCTGGTCACTGAGCAAACTGTTTCTGTTGATTATCTTACCACTCACACCAAAAAGCTGTTATTTTATGACTGTTGCACATGTTTCTTGAGTTGGGAAAATTCTGTTTACTCTCTGTAGGTAATTAAAGTGAAAAACACTGCTATCTAAAAAGAGCCCAGGTCTGATATCAACAAAACATGTGCTCAGAGTTGATATTTCAACTTATATTGATATGTCTGTGCCCATTATCCAGTCTTCAAGTCTCCCTTCTCTGACCAATGATGTGCATTTCTGCAAAGCAATAGCCTTCCCAAGGTAAAAATTTAATCAGAGAATCTCTTAATAATTTACTCAAAAATAAGGCTAAAATTTTGTTCTAATTACAATGGTAACCTGAGCAACTAAGGCTTCAAAATACTTATCAAATGTTGCCTTACTACCTCGAGAATCAAAGCATCATGAGAAAAAAAAAAAGGATTTATATTAATTCAAGATCTTGACCTCAACAGCAATGCTGCCAGACCACTTATAAAAAAATTGAATCTTAATAATTTTTTGGGGCTTTGGTCCTATCAAAGAGACAACATTATTCACTATATGTCAAAAACTATATTGTTCCAATGGCTTCAAGTGAGATTCTTATCAATCTTGCCTCTACTTTAAGCTGTGAGACAATACTAAATTAATAATTTATAAAGACTAAGTATCCAGGAAAAAATGTTAATCATTATTATATTGCACAGTAATTAGAATCAGACGCAGAGCAAGTCATAAATTATTTATTAGCATTCAAGTAAAATTTCAGTTATTCTGAACTTTTACAGAAGTCAACAAACTGAAATTTCAACTCTAAGTATTAGAGGTTGGTGTTTTCAAATACTCTGGATGAAATTATTTCTGCAACGTAATTGTAACTTTTTATCTTTTTAAGCAGACTATATGGAATATAATTTACACATTTAAGAATTTTGAATCTCATAATAAACATCAATATTTATGAGTGATAATTCACAGAAACTATATATACGTGTGTATATATGTATATACATACACTTACACACACACACACACACACACACACACACACACGTGCAAGGTTGTCTGTCCCTGTCCTCACTGTCACTAGACTGGTTTACTTTTACTTTACAGAAAAGCTTTTCATGCTGTCATCTTAACAACCTATAAATGTTCTCATTGCTGCTTTTAATCTATGTGAACTTAGGAACCAAATACTTATTTCAATTGTCTAAAATGAGACTAACCACTAAATGAAAGCCTGAAGAACTCTCATGTTAAGTACAGAAATGTTAACTCTTTGTGCAGCACATTGTTTTTCAATATAATTTTGTGGTAAAAACATGGGCTTCATAGTCACACAGGGGCTCAGATCCTGCTTTTAGTACTTAATAGCCATGTAATCCTAGATAAATAATAAACCAATTTCCCTAAATGCTTGTATACTTGTTTTTAAAAAATCATGATCACTTCACAATTGCTATGAAATTAAATGTGATACTGTACGTAAGAAACAATGGCTGCTATATATTCTGCACACAATTAAAAGGTTAACTTTCATCTTTGATTCATATAGCTAACATGGCAAATTTACTGAATTTTACTTTTATAGACTCAACAAAACTTTCCACTTCTTTTTCAACATTTTCCAGTTCTTGAGTATCTACATATGTTGTTAGCTTTCCCTTGCCAAATAACTTTTGAATTAATGTATTTCTTGTCTTCTGTAACTGAGATACTTCTCCCGTGTGGCCCAAGCAACAGAAATTCTTAAAATGTACTGGGAGCACGAAGAAAAATGTGCAATCCTAAATGCTTACACTCTTTAATCATAAATAAGATTCCTAAAGTCAAAGTCTCTATCTGCTACTTAGTATTAAGATAACTTAGCAGCATACTCTTTCATTCTCTCTGAGGCTAAATTTCTTCATATTCAAAGACTCTCAATCTCCAACTGAGAGCCAATTAGTTAGATCAAAACACCACTGAATTTTTCTTTAAACAGAAAATATATATATCCCCTTAAAAGTATCAACGAGCTGACAAAATATTAAGGAATTATAAAGCCAAAACTAAGAAAGGGCAGGAATTCAGAGAGACAAGCAGAGTGCTGAAGTCAAGTTAGCCCTGACTAAAGTCAAACCAGGTCTTTGGTTTTCACAGTTTCATAAAAATAGAAGCTTAAACCAGGGCCCACCCCAGGCAGTAAGTCTGATAGGAGACACTATACCATACAACTGGAGCCCATAAAAAGAACCAAACTAAACCTGTTCCATTCTAAGCTATCCCCTAAAAACTACAAGGAAAGTTGCCTGGAGTTGTGAAAGGAAGGGGAAAGGAGAGTTACCAATAAGTTATAACTTTTTCTATAAAGAGCCAGATATAAATAGTTTAGGCTTTAGATACAACCACTCACCTCTGTCAGAGCACGAAATCAGGGCATAGACAATAGAGAAAAAAATGGGCATGGCTGTGTTCCAATAAAACTTTATTTATGGGCACTGAAATTTGAATCTTACATAATTCCGCAAGCCTCATAATATTCTTTTTTATCCCAACCATTTAAAAATGTAAAAACCATTCTTGGGGGCCTCCCTGGTGACCTAGGGGTTAAGTCTCAGTGCTCTCATGCTAGCACCACTGCTGTCTGAGTTTCATCCCCAGTCTGGGAGCTGACCTACATTAGCGCAGCAGACCTCTCCTATCTCACTTGCTGCTTCCCTCAGCAGTGTATTTCAGTAGATCCACCTGTTCCACTCCCCACTCTGTCTCTGGTGAATCCTCTCACTCTGTCCCCACACCTCTGGCCTACACCCCAGTTCTTTTATGCATAAATAAATAAAAATACAACTTTAAAAAAAAAAACACTCTTGGCTTGTAATTTTACAAAAGCAGGTTGCACAGGCCACAATTTGCCTTGAGTTATAATCAGAAGACACATACCACCACCTCAATTAAACCACACACATGCACAGATTTGTGGTCCTAATTCACATCACATGAATGACACAAAATAAACCCCAAGTTATAGACATCTAGAGGCTACAGATGCAATTTTCACAAAAAAAGTTAAGAAAAGTTATTTAGACCAAGCTAGAAAAAAATAAAGCACTATGAATGAAAAAAAGCAAACAAAGGCGAGAAACGTATCTGCAAAAATTTCAGATACTGGATATAATCAACACAAAATATCAAAATAGTTGCTTACTAATGTTAAACTGTGTAAAGCAATAAACAGCCTGAAAATATCTTAAAGGGATCATAAAAAACAATTTGGAAGATTTGAAGAAAGAACTGAAAAGAACTTCTAAAATTGTAAAACATACCAATGAAATTAGAAAATAAAGTTTTTAAGAAAACTAGTAAACTAAAAAATGTTTCTGAAAAAAGTATAGTGAAAGAAGAAAAATATTTTAAAATAAGGTTAAGAAATATGCATGAAAGAGATCTAATAATCTAATATATGTATAATTTGGAGGTCCAGAAAATGAAAAGAGCAGTAAAATGCTAAGATCATGCTCCTTGTAAATAAATAGAAATCAGTAACAAAAAGATGACTAGGAGTAACAAATGAACTCTTTCACACTAATTTATACTCCATCTCACACCTTTTACAATGAGAGAGCAACACTTTTTCCTGTGTTCTCTCCCCCTGGACCTGGAACGGTCATTTTCAACTCAGTCAACAGAATGCAATGAATGAGGCTGAGTGACTTCTAAAAGTTAGGTCATAAACAGCAACATAGCTTCTACTTGGTGCTTTCTCCCTCAGATGTTCCAGCAGATGTATCATAACAACACTTTGTCCAGGGAAAAATCCATGTGGAAAAAAATGAAGGCCCACCTGACACGGTGAAAGCCTCCTTAATACCTGACCCACAAAAACTGTAAATGATAAGCTACTGCTTTGGACTTACTGTGGCACAATAGATAACAGACATACTAAGAAATCACTACAGAGTTTTAAATTTATAAATATAGTCTTAAATAACCCATGACAAATAAGTAAACAGAAAATATTCTGAACTATAACAAAAACACTTTTCAAAACCTGTGAGATGCAGCCGAAGCAACACCTTACAGGGAAATTTATAATCCTAAATGATATAATAGGAAAAACACTAAGAAACTATCTATTCAGGAAGATAGAAAAGGAATAGTAAAATAAAGCTAGAACAAGTAAAAGGAAGTAACAGAAATGAAAAATAAAAGAATTATATAACAGAAAGTGCCAAGAAAGCCAGAAGTTAGGTCTTTTAACAACAAAATCTTCCAATTAAGCAAACTCCAGAGCTGCATATATAGCTTTACCTCCAAGTTCTCCCAAATACTCAAAGAATCTCAAAACTTAAAATAAATTCTTTTTATGCAGCTAAAATAACTGAAACCTAAAAATCTGACAAAGAAAAAGCATAAGCCAATTTTACTCCTGAATTTATATGAAAAAATCCCAAACAAAAATCCAGCTTTATAATGTACAATAACCAAATTAGGTATATCCCAGGAAAGCAAAGAGAAATAAAATATTGGGTGGGGGTGGGGGATAGGAAGAGATACAGGGAGTAAATATAATGGCACTGGAGCTTTGGTGGTGGGTAAATGAAGCATGTGCACAAATTGAGGTGTGATGCTGTACTGAAATTACAGTTTTGTAAATGAATGGAAAATCAATAAAATTTGATTTTTAAAAAATATTTTTAACAAAAAGTGATTAATATAATGAATCATATTTTAAGAATACATAAAAATTCAGGCTTTTTTCCATGTCTCAAAGGGAGTTGCAAATTAGGAATAAAAGAAAACTTCCTTATTTTGATAAAAAGTATCTTAAAAAAACAAACCTACAGGATACCTAAGGAGAAAGGCTGAACATTTTTTCTTTATGATCAGAAACAAGAAAAGGAGGATACCAATCAACCTATGTAAATATTATACTGTATATCCTACGCAGCACAGGAGAGCAAGAAAAAAATAATAAAAGGTAAGGATTAGAAACAAGAAACAAAACTCATCTGCACATGACATAATTGTATATGCAGAACATCCGGAAGACTCTACAGATAGCCTCTTATTAACCTTTATAAATTATGAGATACAAGTTTTATATCTATCATCAGTAATCACAAAATAATCTTTTAAATATATCACTACTTATAATTACATCAGAAAATATGAAATGTTCTGGAATAAACAACAATATACAAAGCAGATGCTGAAACAAAACTTTATTATGAATTACTGCAGAAAGGGAAAGAAAATCAATGTTCATAGATTAGAAGACTACATTGAGTCCTCAATGTAATAAAAAATTGTCAGTTCTCTCAAATTAACCTGTAGAATCAATTCAATCTCAATAAAAATTCCAACTGTTGTTTTTTTGTTGAATTGTTTGCTAGATTTTTTTTTCCTTTGTGAGTTTTGACACAGTGATTCTAAAGTGTTCTACAATGGCCCAAAATAGTCATGGCTCTCCTGAAGAACAACAACAAAGTAATTAGACTTGCCCTACAAGATATCAAAACTTAAAAGCTGTAAATAGTTAAGGCAGCATGTTACTAGTACAGGGATAGATGAACAGACCAATAGAACAGAGGAGCAAGTTAAGAAACAGACCTACATAAATATATGTAGATGTGGCAGTGCTTATCAGTGGAGAAAAGATGCATTTTTCAAAATCAATGCTGACACATATGAGTATTCCTTTGCCTGGAGAAAAACGAAACTGGACCTCACAATGTCCACAAAATCTACCCCAGATAAAAACAGAATTTGTAAAAGATTAAAACTTAAAATTTTTTTAAATATAGAAGAACATTTTATTTATCTCAGGTTTGGAAAGGTTTTCTTCAAAAGGCTTCAACAAACATCATAGAGAGTGAAATAACAAGACAAAATTTTTGTAACTAGTGTAACTGTAGAACCAGTAACCAAAACACAGCATCTCTAAAAATCAGTAAAAGAACAGACCACCTAAAAGAAAAAAACTGGGCAAACAACCTGAATAGGCATGTCATAAGAGTATTCAGAGAATATCAGAAGTACATCAAAATATTCGGGCATGTAGACACTTCCTTGCCCCTAAATATTAGGTGATTGATATCAGTGTTTTATCTGCTTTAACTGTTTCATGGTACCTGGGTTAATAAGGGTTAATAAATGATTTATCAACTTTCTCTCCTTATGCCTCCTGACTGCATAAAGAAAAACTACAAAAGAAGCTCAACTTCATTAGTGATCATGAACATACAAACTAAAATCATGATACACTATCATCAAACCCTTCAGATTGGCAAAAAATTAAGAATCTGACAATAATACCAAGATTGAGAATATCAAGCATACAATGTGAAGTATAAACTGAAATTAAAACTTTGAATCTTGAGATTATCAAACTGGAATACACGCATACCTTACAACCCAGCAATTCCATTCCTAAGAATTCTAGAAAAATATTTGCACAATTGCAAACATCAAACTGGTACAAGAACAATCACCACAGAATTGTTGATAAAAAAACAAGAAATTAATATCAATTCAAAGGTCCATCAAAGTTAGAATGAAAAAACTGTACTGTAATCAGACAACAGAATAAGTTTCCATGATGAAACCTAATAAATCATAACCAATACTGAAATCTAAAGTAAATTTCACAAAAGCTAAGCTTAATTATTTTAAATCACATAAAATACTCAGGTAAGTTCAAAAACAAGAAAAACTAAACTATACTGCTTAAGGATATATAACCTAGGATTTTAAATTATAAAGCAAAAAAATTATACTCATAAAGGTCAAGATAACAGTTGCCACCACAAAGAAGGATATATTGACAAGGTCAAGGGAAAAGTGAGGCAAGAGAAGCAGTTCTGGTTTGCTGCCTTGGTTGATGACAATACAAATATTCATTTCATACTTTAAACTACACATATTTTATTCACTCTCCTGAATATGAGAGTAAAAGGAAAAGTAGCAACTGCATATGAGTGCTATAATTTATTATAATAAAGCAACTTATTAACCATTGTACCTAGTGTACATACCAAAAAAGAAAAAACAGCACTATCAAAATTACTTAACATTTTGTATCCTCCAAAGTACCTACCATAACAAATTACTATTGCAAGATGTACAAACATTTTGATAATAAATGAAACAAATTTATTTCAATCGCTAAAGGACAATTTAGATCTGAATGACTAAGGTTTCCTAATTTCCAATTTCTATTTCACATGCCCCAGAGTTTGAATTCCTTATATCCCAAAGTTACCCTTCCCCCTCTTCCTTTAGTCTTTCTAATGGCTTACTCTTTACACTCATAGGTATATCTTATCTGCCTTACTAGACTGTAAGTAACAGTCCTTGAATGATTGGAATCCTGTAATTTGAGAGATGTAAGACAGAGAAGAAGAAGAAAGGCTAAAATTGAGAGGGGAAGTTGTGAGGAAAACCAGTGAGGACATAACTTGAGTTAGATGAAAACAGCCAGAACATGAGGTCTTTAGTTCCAGCACTTCAACCAGTCAGGAAGCATAAGGAGAGAAAGCTGACAAATCATTTATTGAACCTTCTGTCCCAGGTACCACAAAACAATTCAACAGATAAATGCTGAGTCGAAAGTCCAGTAAAGGTGGTGCCCCCTGGAGGGGGTTTGCTGATGAGAATGAATAGCCCAAGGGAAAAATGCTAAGTTTGCTGTTTGGGGTGGAGAGTCTGATGAGAAATAAAAGGAACTGAAGGAGAAGGGGAAGTCAGTCACCATGATGCAGGAATAGAGGAAGCAGTCGCCATGATGTAGGAAAAGAAGAAACATTTTTGAATCTTCAATAACTTTGGGGCCAGCGACTTTGGAGGCTTTGCAAGTAGCCGACCAATGGGAACTACTCCCAGTTTTGTCTTTACTGCAGCCGAAGGAAGAAGGCAATATAAGAAGTAAGAAGGCAATATAAGAAGGAAGAAGGCACCTTCCTAAAATGCGTGAGTGCAGTCTGTTGGGCCGTCTGGCCGCTGTAGTTGCTGTTTGCAGTGTTGTTGGCCTGGTGCTGTGCTGGGGCACCACGACAGTTTTGGGAGCATCTCCAGTTGTGTTCTGTGTCATCCTCGTGAGTTGGAACCTGGCCTACACTCTGGCTGTTGTGTGTCTGCAGAAGAAGGAAGATGCCATTTTGGAAACGTGGCCTATTGTTTGGAAGAGGAGCTCCCCATCAGCAGTGGCAGGAAGACACCACCTTTGTTACTTTTCTGGGACTTAAAGGATTGGACATTGCTTTAAGTAAGGTAAATGGCCATATGTTGACTTTAGTAATTCTTGGCTTTTTCCTCTTGTTAACTAAATCCCATTGTTATTGTTCCCTAAGCCTGAGTAGTCTTGCAATTGTGCACACGGGTGCAGAACCAAGATAGCGACCAGTAAGCAACTGGGACACTACCTTTGGCAATTCTGAAGCCCCATTTTGCCCGGTATCAATATCAATGTCAATCGCCAAGTATTTAGAAGCAAGAAAGTGTTCCTATATCCAAATATATATACTTCTGACATTCTCTGAACAACAACAAAGCATAACAGTAAAACCTCCTCTAACTACAGGGTTCTCAGTAACAAATCGGCTCCCTCTCAATTACATAAGAAACTTTATTAATTTATTCATTATGTATTACTCATTCATAGTTCAAAGATTAAGAACACATACTATGTTTACATTCATTAATAAAATCATTATGGTATTATCCACACAACAGAATATCATGCCTCCATAAAAAAGAATCAAAAAGGGCCTTCCTGGTGGCGCAGCGGTTAAGCACTGTGCTGTGGAGCTGTCAGCAGGGACAATGCGAATTCGATACCTGGCCTGGGAGATTCCCACTTGGCGCAGCAGCCCTCTACTGCCTGGCCCACTGCTCCCCTCAGCAATGTATTTCCGTCAATCTGCCTGTTCTGCTCCCCACTCTGTCTCTGGTGAGCCCTCTTGTTGCCCCATGCCTCTGGCCTATACCCCAGCCTGTATGCATAAATAAATAAATCTTTAAAAAAAAAAAAAGAATCAGAAAAATCTCTGTGTACCAACAGGGAATATGGTCTGCAAAATATATTGTTAAATGAGGAAGGAATTCCCCAATTAGGAGGGGAGAAGAGGAAGGAAAAGTTCAAAACAGTATTTACCTTTGGTGTATTAAAAGAAACTATACACATATCTCTTATTTTTGAAAGAAAAAAAATATTAGAATGATTGATCAAAAACTTACCAAATTAACCTATCATATGGAGAGCAAGGAGGAAAGAGAGTCAAAAAGGATGGGATTGACAAACACCTTTTCATCTGATTTCTCCTTTTGAACTATATTAAGTATTTTACATATTCAAGGAATAACATTAAAAACTTTAAAAAAAAAAAGCAGAAAATCTTAAAACGAAAAACAAGTGAATGGACCTAAGTTCACATCAAAGTGGTAGCAATTACACTATGAAAACAGTGATTTCAAGTAACTTTTGAATACAGCACTAATGGTAAGTATAATGGTATACATTCTAAGGACAAAATAAAATTCAAAGAAATCTTAAACTTCTCCAAACAGTTTCATTTTGAAACCACTTTAAAGATACTTAGAAGAAAACAAATATATCTAGGTTGATAAATAGTAAAAATTTCATTGTAAAAGAGATTAAAACTAAAGTAACTTTAAAAAACATGAAGAAACATAAATTATTAAATCTGAATTAGAACTATCAATATGACCTCATGCTTCTACCCCGAACTGACAAGAGTCCAGAAGCAGTGACAAACCCTCAGCAAGAAGCATAATTAGCTTTCACATAATACTGGTTTCTAAATATCAGCCTCCAATTTAAAGAAACGCAACTCCTTACAAAAACTGCTGATAGCAGTCTAAAGGAGGAAAAATCCATGAGGAGCCAAGATATCCCATACCCAAAAGTATGAATCACTCACTAATGGGTTTATGCAATATGAACACAGGAGTCAGCATAAGGCAGCTCCCAGTGTCCTATTTGAGATAACTGGAGTATCAAAAAGAACAATGTTTGTAACTTATTGTAATGCAACAAAAATTCAAGACCACCAAAAAAATTCATTTGCCACCATTAGTAGACATAGATTGCACCAACTTCTCACTCTAAAAATTAGAAAAAGCTAAGTATTTACTTACTCTGCCCTTGTAGGAGGATTTAGTAGTTCATTCTCAGTTGATGAATACAATAAAGTTATTGTTAACTGAAAAGTAATAATTAATAAACGTAATTTAAAAATATTACAGAATTAGGGCCTCCCTAGTGGCACAATGGGTTAAGTGCAGCACTATGAAGCATATCCACAGCCATTGCAGCACGAGTTCATGAGTTCGATCCCCGGCCAGGGAGATTTCCACATGGGGCAACAGACCTCTCCTGTCTCGCCCACTGCTCCCCTCAGCAGTGTGTTTCAGTAGATCTGCCTGTTCTACTCCCCACTCTGTCTCTGGTGAATCCTCTCACCCCTCTGCACCTCTGGCCTACACCCCAGCTTGTATGCAAAAATAAAAAAATTTTTAAAAAAACTACAGAATTTGAAAAATCCCCATTTTTCAACCTTCACTTAAATAACGGATACACCCAGGGTTCGACAAAAGAGGTGCCAAATTAAGTAAAAAATATTAAAGAATGTATTGGTATGATACCAAAGTATCACCACCATAGGTTTTTGTATTTGCTAATAACAGGAGGGAAAAAATTAACTTTTATAATGGTGTTATTACTGTCATAACACCACCTTAAACATCAAAAAATCTAAATCACTAATATTTACATTAGGTACCTCCCATAGTATGCAGCATGACTTTATGACTTAAAGACTTGATTAGGTACATAACATCACCTATGTACCTAATCAAGTCTTTAATATATAATTTCTAGTTTACAGTGAACAAAGGAACAAGTTAAACAATAGCACAAAGAAACAATCAGATCACTCTGGAAAATAAGCCATTTCCATAATGGTCCTGTCAAAATTTCATTACCATAAGAAAGAGGGTTAGGGGAAAGAAGTGTTCTAAGCTAAAAGAAATTAAAAAGATGACCAAATGCAATGCAAAAATCTTGACTGAATTCTGATTTGAAATAAATCATTTTATGGAAAATTTTAAATCTAGACTGAATATTGAGTAAATTATTGTTATTTTTCTGAGCTGTTGGTAATAGTACTGTGGTGATGTGGAAATATTTATTTTCTTAAGAAATATGTGTATTTTTGAAGTATTTTGAGGCAAGCATCATTAATATTTGCAACTTTGAAAAGGTTCAGTGAAAGCAAATACACACACACGCACATAGAGAGTGAAGCAAATGTGGATGGTATACTGTTAGCTTCTGAATCTAGCCAGCAGATATATTATATGTTCTTTGTTCTTATTCTTTAAACCTCTCAATATTTTCTAAGTTTTATTATAAAAAATAAGAGACAAGAAGAGAACTAAAAGAAGGTAGAATTCCAAAAACCAGTAATAAAAAAAGACTAAAATTCACTTATAAACATATCCAGTCACCTGAAGAAACTTCTCCTTTACATAAAAAAAAAAAATTCCAGAGATTACTCTGCTCACTATCATCTGATCAATGTAAGTAAACAGATTTCAAACAAATACTTAAACACTACAAACAGCAATAGTACTACAATCTGTCAATGATTTAAGGAATGTTTGTCCTTGGCAAACAGAACATGTTATGATAACCCACACTGAATCAAAATACATCCTAGCATCCATTAATCTTAGATTATATAGTAAGTCATTTAGAAAAGCTTCCCTTTGAAAAACTTTTAATTGAAAAATATGATCACACTTGAGCGATAGCTAGATATACTATCTTTCTAAGATTAACTTCCATTGGCAAAAATTTTACCTATTTATTATAAAAGCCACACAATGAAATTCTTTACATTCTTGATCTCCTATTTGAGCACAACTAGAAATTCAAAGGGGAAAAGGAAAACTTGTTGAGCATCAATTACGTGCTTAGTGCTTTACATAGTGTTTAACTCTGATGACATTTTGTTAGGCAAAATATTCCCACCTAAAAGATGAACTCTCTTAACTTTCAGAAAGCACAGAAATATTAAGTAATTCGTCCTTAAGTGGCAGCTCAAAAGTGATGAAGTTGGAAATTGAATCAAAGTCTGTTGGAAATTGAGGTCTAAAAATCCTTATCCTTTCCACTTACTTGGCCTTAACAGACTTATATTTTTGGACAGAAAAACCATCTTTTTAAATATGCTTAAAAAGAATATTTTTATGTTCAAAGAGCTATATAACCTTAAAAAAAAAAACTCAGAAAGAAAAAGTAAACTCTAAAAATTACTGCTAGTTGTAAAGTAAGAACCGATTTTGAGCAAGTCAGCTGTCTATGACACAGGACCACTAGATCTTTCCTCACTGGACATGTAAAATTATACTCCAGTTGCCCGGTAGATGACCCCACTTCCAAAATATGCTAGCACCATAATTCACATCAAAACCCAGAGGCCAAACAGCATTCAGAGGTGCTTTACATGTTTACTATACCCATCTCAACCATGTACCACTCAAAATAGGTTACTTCAGCAAGTATATTTTGATCTCTTTGGTCAAGATTAAATAAACAAGAAAATATACCTAAATACAAATACCCCAAAACTAAGTATCAAAACATTAGCATGTGACTGTGAACTTGTCTACTGCATTAAAGTCAGTCAAAATTACATTTCATAATATAAAACAATACTAAGTGGTAATAAATTATGTACACTTTTTCTATAAAATCAAAATTCTAATACTTACATCTCTTACATGTGTAAAGATACACAACAATGTAGAGAAATTTGCATGTCAAAGAATTTTCCATTTAAAATTAAGTTCTCTTTGAACTCGATTAGTGACTAGAAGCAGACAGGAGGTGCTAATGAAGTTGTAGTAATATTCTGTATCTCAGTATCAATTACATTGGTGTGTTCACTTGGTGAAAATTCACTGAGCTGTCTATTGAAGATCTGTGTACTTTTTTGCAGACTTAGTAATTTATTAAAAAAAAATTTAAATCATCAACCTAAAAACCTGCCTTACTACATAGCAGGAATATAAGGAACTTAAATGCCCAGTAAAAAAAACAGACAAATAATTAGGCAATTTCACTGCTAGACAGGTATGATAAAAGCATAATGTACCACAGGAGTACACAGGGATGGCACCTAACCTAACCTGGAAGAGGTAAAGGAAAGCTTGCAGAAGCTATACCTGAATTGAGTCCTGAAGGTCAGACAGAAGTTAGTCAAGCAAAGAGAAGAGAGGTGGGAGGAGGGGGAGCAGGAGCAGAGAACAGGACAAGATAGGACAGCAAGTGCAAAAACAAGAGAAGTACCTTATCTGAAAGGAAGCCTAAGTTCAATAAGATTGGTTCAAAGAACTTAAGAAAAAGAGCAAGGTGGAAAACCTAGAGTCAGATCATGATGAATCTCATACACATCATGCTCCAGTTGCAGCTTTATCCTGAAAGCAGTGAAAAGCACTTAACACTTTGTGGTCCACTCATGTATTAGTACGTGTTTTTTGTCACCAGTATCAGGTGGCCGCTCACGTATTAATACGTGTTCATCTAGTCTCCGGTTTTACACACCACGGTGGATTTATTTGGAACCATTAGGAGCTATTTCTTTGATGGTACTCAGTCTAGAAGCTTTACACATTGTTTTGGTGAAAGTATAAGGTGTTTTATGAGAGATATTACAGGTTTTTTAATATCCATTAGTTCAGGAGTTGTGTGTGTTTTATTGAATGCTTATACCATTCATGTGGTGGCACAGAAAATGGCTGGCCCCAAGGGCTGGTAAATTTAAAGGGCACCGGCACAGAAAATGTTAAGATCTTTTAATGGAAAAGACATGATTAGATCTGTATTTGTAGTATAAAGATGCCTGCCATGCTTGCAACCCTATTTTGTGAGAAATTAGATTGCAAACTCCCCCATGCTTTTCATCATTTTCTTGCCCCACACACATGCACAAATAAACACACAGTCAACACTAAAGGACCAAGAGAATCACAAGGCCCAAGCACACTGGCTTAACAGCCTATGAAAGAGTTGAGCCACAGAAATAGTTTCTTGAGAATTCAAACCAGAAAAAATTAGGAAGAAGTCAGCAACAGGAGTTCAAATTTAAAAGATAACCAGGAGGAGGCAAGATGGTAGCATAGAATCACACAGTAATTCTAAAGAGAAAGAATTTGGGAATAAAAGGAAGGTATGAAATAAAGGGGGGGAGAGGGAATGGTAATACAGAGGGAAAAAATTAGTCAATTAAGAACTTGCTAAGAGTAGCTAAAACAATGTATTAGCTTATTCAATTCTACCTTACTGTAAAAGTTGGTTTTGTCCTTACAATCTTTTTTTTCAAACCTTATAGAAGGTTTCAATTATAACCTTCTCACTTATAACCTTTGCTCCCAAAATCTATTACTACAACCCAAAACTTGATAATTAGCTCAAGTCACAAATTCAGCCGCCTACTGGCATCTACATCTTGCAGAACTATAGAGCCACCAAACTCAACAATGTCACAAATTGAATCCCTCTATTCCTATTTCCTGACCAAATAAAAATCCCACTATTCCCTGATATGGATTCCCACCAGTGTAAGGTATAAACCAGAAACCAAGATTTTATATTGTATGAATCCTCTGTCTAGTCTCAAGCCAATAAAATCACTAAGTCATGTCTACTTCCAATACCCAAATCTAAACCTACTATCATGATCTGACTAGATAAGCCTCCTGATATTCCTGCTTTTACTCTTTGCCTACCCTCCAATCCACCCTCCTCACTGCAGACACTGACCTTTTAGAAAAGCAAATCTGATCATTTCAGTCCTTTAAATCCTTCAGTAACTTATTTGATAAAAAAATGTATCATCATCAAAGGTAATCATTCCATGGACGCTCAGAGATTCAATGAGAAATTTACTTTAATACTATTTTTTTGAAGGCTCAACACAAAAGAATAATCAGGAAATGTTTTCAAATCCTGAAAATGACTTAAACATATAAATGTAAAACAGTAGATACATTTAAAAGAAAAGGATGCAGCACTGTTTGCAAAAGCAAAGACTGAAAAATAACCTCAAGATCAGCAAAATGGAACACTAGCCAGTCAGTAACTATACTACTATCATTGAAAGATCTCTAAGCTCTACTGGGGGGGAGAGGGGAGAGTGCTGGGAGCTCTATGCAGAGTGTATTATATGCACGCATTTGTCTGTGAAGTTTTAAGGATATAAATGTATAGGCTAGTATGTGCTAGAAAATCACAGAAAGGAAACACAATGTTAGAAAAAGTGGCTGCCCCTAAAAATGGAAAAAGGGAGGATAAAGAAGAGAAACTTTACTGCACTCTCTTGAACCTATTGACTTTTATACTGTCTCCTTACTATCTATAATTTTAAAATGATTTCCCTTCTTCAGTTCCACAAACACAAAATAAAAATTCTTAAAGCACTGACTACCAAAATCTCCCTATACTTCATCGCTATAACAACATTACACATTAAAATTAGCACCAATCATCTGGTGTAACATTACATTTTTCTCTTAACAGCTCACTTCAACTCTAAAAAAACAGTATTTTAATCAATATTAAATTCACCACAGCTGAGAAAACTGTGAGTGATGCCATCAGTGAACACTGTATAATTGTACTTGTTCCTTGGAAGAGCAAGCACCAGGCGGCAGAAACGTATTTTTAAGTTGACATTAAAATCTCAGAGATTAAGGATAACTATAAATCTCACTTTCCCAGCAAATTCAAAAGCAGTAGCAACAACAAAATCCCCATCTAAGGATTTTGGTGGTAAAAACATTATAGTCTACTCAGATGTCGGGTTATACTGTATACGTGAAATTTAAGCTATAAACCAATGTCAACTCAAGCTTAAAAAAAAGAAAAAAGCCTGCTCTGCAAATAAAAAAAACAGTGCAAAACATCTGTGAAAATCTCTAAGAAGGTGAAGCAAATGATACTACATAGAGACAGAGTTATATCCATTAGTACAATGAGACTTAATTCTTGTGGAGGTCCGTAAAGTGTCAGTTCCGTACAATCTCACACGTTGTGAGGAAGATGAGAAGCAGGCTGTATGACCTTATAATAGCGTGCATACACACACACACACACACACACACACACACACACACACACCCTGCCCTGGGCTTCCAAACTCTTCCCTCTCCCTCCTTCTTTAGTCACTAGACTATAAACCCTCCAACTTGGTGTCACTTGGGCCCCTTAAGCACCACTTGGGAGAATACACTAGGCTAAGCAAATCCCCACCAGGATTTAGTGGTAAAACCCATTCAATCAAAGAAAGAATCCGGAGCGAAGAGAGATAACAAGGTCCGCCAGAGGAGAGGCTGCAGTAGAGGGTGGGGGAGGCCGACATCTGAGGGTGTGTGTCTAAAGAGGGGCTGACTTCAGATCTACCAGAAGATAAGAGCATCATGAAATAGACTGAAAGCCAAGTTGGGTAGGGGAAGCGCTAGCAGACTCCCCAGGGAGCGAGCTGGATGCGCTGGGAAGGAGGAGGCTGCGCAGCGACCAATCTGCCAGGAATTAGGGGGGTACAAAGCGGGAGGAAGCGGCCGTGACTGGGTCTCTGAGGAGATGTGATCGGGTCCGCTCACGGGAATATGTAACGGAATCTGGAGGCTCCATTAAGAGTTCGAAGCGAGTCCGAGGGGTTCTAAAGGTGGTGCTGGCGGGGGGGGGGGCCTGTGACAGGGCTGCTGGGAACGCTGGATGGCCAGGAAGAGGTCTGGCCAGTGGAAGGTACAATGGGTGGGGTCTCCTCAGCACCCGGGGCCAAGATCGGGTGTCTGGGAGGCTCCCAGGCAGACCCGCTTGTGGGGCGTCTCCACTGGGACGGGGCGGGGCGGCCCCGCCAGAATCCAAGCGCGAGCCTGAGACGTGGGCCGGGCTGGCGGCAGGCCGCTCGCAGGGCTGCTGGGGCGGGTCTTACCTCGGGCTCCGGCGCGGTGGCCACCACAGCCCCCTCCTCTTCGGCCGAAGCCGCCTCCCACCCTAAGCTCCAGGATCAGGCCGAAGGAAGCAGCAGAAGACGAGGCCACCGAAGGTCGGACGGTTTCGGGGGGGGGGGGGGGGCCCAGCTGCCTTAGGGTCCAGGCCAGCGGCCGCCCCGCATCCCCCGCCCTGTCAGATAGACTCCGCCCGGCCGGGGCAGGCACATCCCCCGCCGCACCCAGCCGGGAGAGCACGATTTGGAACGCCGCCTCAACCGCTGCCGCTGCCGCCGCTGCGGATGCCTCCTCTGCCGCCTCTCACGGTCGGAGCTGGACTGAACAGCCACCACCAACCGCCGCCGCGTCCCTGGTTTGCTTCGGCCAGCGCGCCCCCGACCCCGCGCACGCGGCCCCGCCCCGCGCGACTCCGGGATTGCAGAAGAGCAGGCGCGGGCGCACTTACCTCCCACGCCCCCTACCGCCAGCCAGGACCAGCACGCCCGCCAGGCCTCGGCCCCGCCCCTGCACGTGACGCTACCCGACAAGACCGCCTTGCGCTTGCGCGGACACGCCCCGCTGCTTCGTCCCTGTTCCCCCTCACCCCCGGCGGCCCCGCCCAAGCTTTTTTCCTCACCTTACGGCAGAGCGGGGAGTTCAGCCTTATAGTCAGTCTCCCTCTACTGGAGAGAAATGTCGTAAGGTTGGGGTAGAAAATTCTGGGTTTGCGACCGTAGCTCTCGCTTTCCGGCCAATACAGAGGTGTCTGAAGGCTGGTTGGGTCGGTGAGGTCCAAGGCAGGTAAGAAGCCGCCTACCCACTTCGGTTTGTCTGTCAGGGTGTCCCGGCAGGGGACCTTTTGGCCACCCGCACAATTCTGGCCGGTCGGTACCCCCTCCCAATTCTGGAGCTAGGTTCTCGGCGCCGCCTCCTGCAGCCCCCGCCCCTTTCCACACACGCCCCCGCCCCCGGCTTCCGTTTCCTAGTCTTCCTTTCCATTCATTCTTCGGACTTTTCTGTGTGCTTCCCCTACCCTATGCTCCAGAAAGTCAGAGGGAATGAAGTCGTGTTAGCTTTCCAAAGTGTGCTATGTAAGAGACGCTGAGAGAGCTATGGTAGTAAAATGAAACTATTATAAAAAGCACGGTGTACTCAACACAGAAAAGGGGCCCCTGATTGTGTAGAAGAACAGGAGGAAACCCGTTCCAAGGTGACCTTTGGGTCTCTTGGTAGCTGGTCAAAGAACTGCGATAACAGAAGCAAAAAGAATGATGATTACAAAAGCATCTGACAATATTGGCCTGGAATAGTGCAGAAAAATAGAATTTAGCTGGTGGAATAAAAAGTTAGAGGAATGGAATATAGCTGGTTTCCTGCCCTTTACGAATGTTTTCGTAAAGGATGAGAGATGAGGGGCGAGAATGTTGATCGAAGAATATATTCCTTAAAGATGGGATACTCCTAGACATGAAAGTGTAGCATGGAACCAAGAGTGGACAGTTGATGAGTGCGGGCGGCTAATGCACAAAATTAAGAGTAGTGGAACTCAACCTTATATAGACATTAGTCACCTGGGAAGAGAAGCCTATTTAAAAATAAAACAAGGCTCTTTCTTCTCCCACAATTTATGGAACAAATTGGTGTTAGGGCCCAGGGATCAGTCCTTTTTAAAACTCCCCGGGTGAGTCTTAATGCTGAGGATTGAGAACCACTTAACTAAAGAAAAGGAAAGAATGAGAAGTTGGGAAAGGCAGAAAGTTGATCGAGTTGACCATAACATTAAGATGGGAGTCATTTGAAAACTGAGAGTTGAGGGTAGAATGAGAAGCTTGAACAGAGTGATGAAAGTTTGGAATAACTGTTCTGGGAAATTTAAGGCGTCACTCCTGCCTTCCCCTTCCCACACATTGCTTCCAGTCTTAAGTAGAGCCACCTCAGTTATTGTTGTTTCTCATCATCTCCCTTTCCCATCCATCCTGGACTTATCAACTGGGCCCAGCCTTAGAACTCAAGGGCATCCTTCTTTCAATTCCACAAAATTAGAGCTAAACCAATTTATTCCATTCAAAGAGTAGTTTCCACCCCCCATAATGCCAATTTAGGATCTGTTATTCATTTTAATCAATCCTTTAAGTAAGGAATGAAATAAAAAGATGTTTACAATACAGCCCTAATAGGACCTCTCAGCATTGAAGAAAACAAATTTTTAAACGAGGAAGAATTCACTTGGCAGGTAGAGAAGAGCTGTCTAGGCAAAGCCCAAGACAGTGTCTGGCTACTGTCTTTAACTAGAGTTAATCAAAAAACCTGTCTATCTGCCTCCAGATAAGAGAGAGTTGTCTGGAATGACTCGAGCTTAGAACAGAGAATAGGGGTGGAGCAGAGATAAAGATGATAAAGTGGGTGTGAACAGATTATGAGAAGCCTTGAATTCCAGGCTAAAGTGTTTAGATTATATACTATAAGCAACAGGTATAAATAACAAAGTTTAAAAATAAACTAACCTGTTTTATGCCGGGGATCTCTTTGGCAACCTGGCCTGTGTACCCCTACCTCAGAGTAATGTTTTTAAATATATAAATTACCTAAAAATAAGCTTTATTCATATTTTTTAAGCAGCAAAACAAATACGTGGTGTAGTTAGGTAAGTGCTTCTTTATGCATTAAACAACACCTGGGAGCAGGTATAATTACATAATTTCAAAATAGTGACAAATATGAATTATATTTGAGGCACCTGCAACAACTTTATGTGATGTGAAAATTTCATATATCTATTGGTGACAGACTTAGGAACTGCCTTTATAAGGTCGACTATTCTTTCCTTGCCAATTCCTTAAACTTTTAGATGAACAAAATGCAATAGCTAACAGAAAGTTGCCAAACCCAGGTAACCCTTTGTTTTGAGAAACTGATCGGTAACAGACTATGAAACTTACTACCCATATCCCAACTAGTCCCCAAATTGTTTGTTTTTAAAACACACTCAAAAAATTGAGTTTGGGATCCAAGTGTTATAATCCAAATGAGTAATGTAATGTTACCTAGGTTTCAGAATCAAATTGTCTGAGAGACTAACTTCTTCAGCATGTATTGACTTTCTTCCATCTATTAGATACTACTTGGGTGGTCATATAGTTGAACACAGACTGAAAATCAAGTTTATGTAGAGACTGAAGTTTCTCTGTCGCCTTTTTGAAAGAAAGGGAGAACTGTTCTATCTAAAAACAGAGAGATTACTTGGAATTTATGAGACCTTTTAAGAATTTTTAATACGGAAAAATCTTTGAAAGATTCTTTTTCTAACTTTGAATTAAATGGCCAACCCTCTGCACATTTGTTGGTTCTAAAAGTAGTAGGTCATAGTGATACTGAAACTGAAAAATGTTGTCCTGACTACAGTTATTCTTGACCATCTATATTATAAGCTTACAAACCTTAAGCCTACCTTCTCTGATGGCCAACAGATAAGTAATTACTCTCTCAGAGTATAGTAGGCAAAAGCCTTCAAAACAATAGCTCAGGGATTTCTACATTTAGTTGGCTCTGATTTTCTCTCTCCTCCTTGCAGCAACTTTGCACTTTATATCAGCAACTAAAATTCATAGTTGCTGGAAATGTTTAGCCCTCCTTGATAATATATAATATAACTGAAACTTTCTCATGGTAACTCACAAGTATTTGTGCTAATTAACATTTAAATACAAATTGCTAAGACAAAATTCTATATGTCATAATTGATTCCCATCAGACCCTGTTTTCCTAATATCAGAGTACAGAAAAACACAAATTATTATTTCTTTCATTCACTCATTATATATTTATTGAACCCCTACTACATGGCAAGCAGATTTTGAAACCTATTAATTAGATGTTTGTAATAACAATTTACCTCTTAACTGCCTATGAAAAAAATAACTTACCAGGCTCTGAAATCTAAAGGACAAATAAGATCAAAAGAAGATGGCTTTTTATACCCTTTCAGATAATGTGTTTGCTTATAGTGACCATGTGCTAAACACAGTGATTATTTATGAAATCAGGCAGATTATGACTTTAGCTTGACCTCGCCTTATCAGCTTTTGTTACTGTATATACTAAAATAAAATTCTGCTCACTCCTTATAAAATATTATCTTATTCAAACCTCATTAAATCTAATGGCCGCCCCACAAACTGCTTTTATTCCCCATTCATTTCCAATTTTGCAATTGTGTAAAGTCATTTGCCAGGAAATTTTAAGCAAAACAAGATCACTTAAAAAAAAAACTCGTGTTACATCAAGTTTATAGGAAGGAGGAAGAAAATGTTACACAATTATAGATGAAACCTTTAAGGTAGAAATGGTAGACTGAGAATAAAATTCTTTTCATGATCAATGACACCTTAGCCATGCCTAGTAATAGTGCAGTCAGTGGAGATCCCTAGTACTAGAAGAAATCCTAAAAGGTCACCTAGTCTACTCCCTGACCCAAGGCAGGACCAAATGGAATTTATGAATAGTTATTAGACATTATCATCATACCAAGTAGCATTGCTCTTTTCAGAGCTGAATTCCCTATTTGTAAAATATTGAATATTGTTCAAATTTATAAAATTGAGAAATCTTCCTCTGTAACAATGTTATATTTTTAGTTTTTCAAAATAAATTTCACTTTTGTATTGTGTTAGGAAATGCCTTCATTTATTAAAACTTACACAGTTTGTCAAGTCACTGAAATTAACGGGTGAGTAAAATCTAATCACTGCTCTCAAGAGGGATGTGTATCTTGATGGTAATTCTTACCATTTTATACAAATCTCTGAATGGTTTAGGTTTACATTAAAGGAAACATTTAATTGAGGGAAATTGAAACAACAAAAAAAAAGCCTTGAACTTCCTTCCTGAAAATGTTTCTGCTAATTCTGCCATGAAAGGCACTTTTGACCTTGAATGTGATTCTTTTTGTGAAATTACCAATGAAATGGTAGAAATTAGGACATAATCTAATATTAATAAACATCAATTTTTTTGAATCTTTGTGTTTGAAAGTTTATAGAGGAGAGATTAGATTTACTGTTTTTTTCTAGGGGACAGAAGTGAGACTAGTGAGTTTAACAGACATATTTAAGTCAGTTTAAGAGTGAAAGATAGCACATCTTTTTTTTTCCTGAATGAAAATATCTGTATTTATTGGTTATATGCTCATTATAAAAAGAAATAAGAAGAAATAAAGCATACAGTATCAAAAGGTTGAAGATAAAAAGTTAAAAGGTATTAATAAACCCATTCTTTTTTTTTTTTTTTTAAGGAAACTATATTTAAACTTTGGATGACCATCCATCTTGACTATTTTTTATGTATATTTTTCTCATACAAAATTTTAGTCTTTTCATAGCATATCATGAACATCTTCCTATGTCAATAAATTTATATCTACAACTTTATTACTTAACAGCTGAAAAGTATTCCATTGTTGGAAAACTGTCCTCTTTGGAATTTTTAGATTATTTCCAGTTTTTCTATTATAAATATTGCTATGGTGAACACACATGTTAAATTTTTGCACATATCCTTAATGTTTCCTTTATGATAAATTTCTGAAAGTATGCAGACAACTCTTAAGAATTAAGATATAATGGTAAATCACTCTTTATAAAGGCTGCATTTGTTCACTCTCTTACGAACAGTGAGAATGTATGTTTTTCCATAGTCTCTTAGCAAAACTGATTACTATCAGTTTTCCTCATCTTGCCAACTTGATAGGTAGAAAATTAAATATTGCTTTAACTTGCTTTTCTTATGTAACTAGTAAGATGTCAAGAGTAGCTTTTCATGTGCTTACTGGCCAGTTATATACAGATATTAAGCTCTCTTTTGTCCTAATCCTAGTTCTTCTAATATCTTTGTTTCACTTTTTAACATTTAAATTTTATTCCATCTAAATTATAATTTGACATAAGGTATGATTAACAAATTGTCCCAAATGCACTTATTAGATATAGCAAGCATGTCTGAAATACCATTGCATAGACAATAGATATTAGTAGATAGTCTACCAAAGAAAAAACAAGTACATCATGGTCAAATGAGTTTAGGAAAAAATCAGACTAAGAAAAAATTAAATGTCTTTATTACAGAACATCAAATTTTTACTGTGCTTGTATGCATTATGAATCTCCAATAAGGAGTTTTAGGGTACAGCATTTCCCTAACTTATTTAACCACATAATTTTTTTTTCTCTTAAGAAATACCTGTGAAGCCTTTTGGAAATGTGCTATCCAAAATAGTAATCAATAGCTACACAGAGTTATTTAAATTAATTAAAATTAAATATTTCATTCCTCAGCCACATTTCAAGTACTCACTCACAAGTGACTAGAGACTGTACAGGACACAGTAAATAAAGAATGTTTCCCTTATTACAGAAAGTCCTGTTAGGTAGTGCTGCTACAGAACATAGAATTAACTGAACACATGGAAAGCATGGCGTGATCTAAATTTCTCCCGTTGATTTGTAATGGCGCCATCATATTTAAAATTTCTAAAAATGTATGGATTTGGTTTTTGTGCTATCATATTGGTTTATATATTTCTGCCCTAATACCACAAAACTAGTTGTGAATCAAGTTCCTGTATCTTTTTCCCTCAGTATAGAAATGCAGAATTCTTGTGTGAAATAGGAAGTGAGACTGTACTCCTTTATTCATTTATTCTGACAAACTCTGTTTTAGGCAGAGGGCTAGAATAGTAAACAGGCAGACATGGTCCTTTGTTTTCTGACTTTCATGGAGCTTATATTCTTGTTTTGGAGAGGGGTGTGTGTGTGTGTGTGTGTGTGTGTGTGTGTGTGTGCGTGTGTGAGTTTGTGAGTTTGTGCGCGTGCGCACAAGCGCACGATTGTGTAAGGAGAAAGATAAAATAAACCAAGAAGCGAATAAAATAAAAGATAATTTAAAAAATTATCGGTGAGCAGCCATGAGTGCTGTGCAAGGAATTGAAATTAGAGTGATAAGAGATAATTGGTCAGAATAGAGTTATGTGGCTGGTGGTCACAGTAGGACCTGTATGACTAAGTGGTATTTAAACTAAAACCACTAGAAGGTCCAGGCACAATTGCTATACCAGCCCTCATAAGGGAAAAAGTATGGAAAGGTTGAAGACTTAAAAGAAGGCTGATGTGGGCAAGGAGATAAAATTGGAGAGTTAGCTGGGACCATGTGATAATGTGGGGGTTTTAGAAGCTAGGGTAATAATTTGCTTTTTTTTTTTCCCTTGAATGTGATAGTGGAGGGTTTTAAACATGAGACAAATATAATATAACGTGATCTAAAAATGTAAACAATTACTCTGATAGCTTGTGGAGAATATTGGAGGGGTCGTGGTGGAAGTAATGAGACCTGTTAGGCTAGGTCAAGATAAGAAATTATGATGTATTTGCCTATGGTGATAGAAGCGAAAGTGGAAAGCATTAAGGACAGATTCAGAACATTTTGGGATCAACAAGGCTTACTATTGATTATATGTGAAATCTGAAGAGGATAGCAAACTCTAGAAGGATGTCTACATTGCATTATACAGTACTAGATTCAATTTCTGGTCTAATTATTGCAGGCAAAATTGGCACACAGAAAACACCAATAAATATATTTTGACCAAATGAACAAATTGCTTTAATGAATGGCTTACTCCTATACATATTTAAGCTAAAAAAGCATAAGCTTATGTTTTTGCCATTAATAATTATTAGGGAATCTGGTTCCTGAGAATCGGGGACTTGCATTACAGGCATATCAATTATGGACAATAATTACACTGTTCTATTGAAGTATTCAAGTCAGCAAATTAGAGTGAATGAAGCAGGGAACATGGCCTGCCACCAGTGTGTAAGTTCTCTGTGAATCTCATATTTTATGCTTCATATGAAATCCATGCTTCAGCATTTATGCTGCTATTTGTCCACTTTTATGTTAATAATTAAGATATTTAAGTTACTGATTAAAATATTTTAAGTCGATTAAATTACTCAGCTCTTTTTCCCCCAAAGCTAGTGAAATTGAAGCTCTAGGAAGATGCTCTGTGATTAGCCTTTGTTTGTTGATACCTGCTGGCACATAGCCATGTATCCATTTAGACAAACACAGACCATTTGTGAGCATTTGCAGCTTTATACAATTTGAAACGAAAAGGCAATGAGAGTGTGACAAGAAACTGTATTTAGAAACTGTTAGCTTTCCTCCTGTTCAGCTTAAAATGAGTAGAACAGCTGTACTTTGCACTTTGTAATGTTTTTAACAAAACCAAATGAAACTTTTTTTTAAGGAACCCTTACTTAATAATTAGGGGGGAAATAAGTAAGGGTTATTTTTGTTTTCTGTTGACTTTACAGTAAAAGAAATTTATCTGAATCACTACTTCATTCAACAGCCATAGGCATATTTTCTCAAGTTATGGAAATTAATATATATATACACCTTATGAAATGTTTATCAATTGAGATTCCTTTGTATGATTTTGATCTTATAAGATAAATATTTCTGCATATATAATAGATAATTCTTATAGCCACTGTAATTAGTATTTTTAAGCATTTCTTCACCAAAAATACAGTTTGAAACATCAGTAGCACCTCCAGTAAAGTTTAGTTTAACTACCTGGAAACTACCTTTAAGATATTTTAATAAATATTCAATAAATAACCCCAATGATTTCTTAGACCTTTAGAAGCTCTTAAAATTAATTTGACCTAGAAATTTACAGTATATTACATAAGGGTGATCTGGAACAGGGATGAACAGTTTTTCTCTTAAGAGGTAGACTTTGCAGCCTATTGAGCTCTGTTCTTGTAGCTCAAAATCAGCCATAGACAATATGTAAACAAATTAAAGTGGTATTGTTACAATAAATTTTACTTATAAAAACAGTGGGCCAAACATGGTCTTTGGACTGTAAGCAAGCAATGGGCTTGATGTCCACTGTGCACAGAAGCCAATTATTATGACACCAGCTTTGAGAGAAGAAAGAATTTTATTGCAGGTTTACTGGCAGGAAGACAGAAGTAAGGTCTTCCTTAGGAATAGACTTTGAGGAATCTGTCTTCCTGAGGTATAGACTTTGGGCAATATTTAAGAGTTAGGAACAAAGGAAGTATTTAAAAATGCAAGTTGATAGAGTCTGATTGGTTGCTTTTTGTTAAATCATTTGAGTAAGTCTAATTTGGGTTCAGAATTACAATAAAACTGAACTTCCCTCACTTTTAAATGTTTGACCATGAGCTGGGCATCTTGGGTTTTTTCCTATTCCACCCCTAGAGATGGATCATGTACACATACACTTTAAAATCCCCATAGATGGTTCTGACATGCACCCCTAGTTCTGATGTGCAGCCTCTGTTTACCTACTCCAAAGCCCAGTTTACAGATGGTGAAGCTGCGACCCAGAGGTTTTTTTTTTTATAAATATATATTTTTATTGTTATTTATGTCTTTTACATTTTGTATTCCCCTTGGGTAGCCCACCACCAATTCACCCGTGATCCATCTCCATGGTCCCTTGTGTTCTTTTCTATTCCATTTTGTGCCCTTTTCCTTCCCTCCCTCCGACTCCCTCCCCCCCAACCCCCCCCTAATTGTCTCTCTCCCAACCGGCCTCCCTATAGTCCTGTTATAAGTGAAACCATTCGATATTTTTCTCTTTCTTTCTGGCTTGTTTCACTGAGTATGATCCCCTCTAATTCCATCCATGTCGCTGCAAATTGCATGTGTTTATCTTCTTTCCATGCTGAATAGTATTCCATTGTGTATATGTACCACATCTTCTTGATCCAATCATCTATTTTTGGACATCTGGGTTGCTTCCATACCTTTGCTATTGTGAACAGTGCTGCAATGAACATAAGGGCGCATGTATCCTTTTGGATTAGTGTTTTTGTATCCTTTGGGTAAATTCCCAAAAGTGGGATTGCTGGGTGCGACCCAGAGGTTTAATGACTTCTTCAGAGTTAGCTGTCCAGTTAACTTACAGGTGGGAGCTGAGTTCAAGTCTTACGATTCCCAACCTTGTGTTTTTTCTACTGAACCAGCAGCTCCTTCCCTTACTTACACCATCAGTAGGGAATCAGAATGACCCCTATTGAATTATAATTTCCATTAATTCAGTTAGTTTTGTTACTTTTTATCTACTTGCTTTTTTTTTCATTTTTTTACCTTGTTTCTCAAACAGAAATATTCAAGTGCTAAGTATTTTAAGATTAGTATTTTTTAAAGGGTCTTTTGTTAAAATTAAACCTTTGTTTGGAAGTGCTATCTATACATTACTATGAATTCATTATTAGTTCATTTAACTACTGAAGTTGGGAAATATAATAAAATAAGCCCTGTAATCACAGGGTGTATATATACTGATAACACATTAACATCATTGCTTCACTGTGAGGTTGAAAGAACAACTTTCCCCTGAAGTTAGCATTCTCTCTCACATCAAAGTAATGCACAAAAGCACTGGGTCATGCCCTGGCTAGATCTGTCCCTGATGACTTTGACTTTATGTAAAGATACAAATGCTTTTATTTTCAAGAAATATTTAAAATCTATTATTTAGCACCCCAAACATAGGAAACTAGCTTTTTTGAAAACCTGCTATAAACATTCAAACAGTGTGCTGAGTATTTTCACTCATGTTTTTATCTGCCTAACAACCCTGTAAGGCAGGTTTTATTATTACCTCATTTTATGGATGAAGAAAGTAAGGCTCAGAAAGAGAGTAGGTTGCCCAGAGTCACATAGATAGCAGTGGCAAAATCAGAGCCTGCTCCTAATGCCTTCTAAACCCAAACATAGAACTATGATGTATTTTGAAGGCGTCTACAAATAAAACTATGAGGAGCTCTTTGTCTCCCCAGTTGACTCCCTAATTTTCCTTATCGTACACCAGACCAAGTACATATATCTTTTGATTCTGAAGGAATTTACTATTAATCAACAGAGGAAAATAAAACACAAACTCAAAGCAAAAATAAGCATGTTAATATATGGCAAAAACCTTTAAGAGTCCTTATTACTCTTTTTTCCTTACTCTATTTTCTGACTCCCTTTTTAAAAGGTTTAACTCATCTGGAAAACATTTATTGTATCTCAGGTATGCCAAGCATAGTGCTCACGTTATAGAAAAGAAATATTCCTACATTGATACTAATGGCTCTAGGTTCTTTTGCTAGGTCCACTTCCATCTCCTATTTCCCCCAGCTCCTATTATCATCCTCTCAGTTGCCCCAACTAAAATCCCCAGACCATTAATTCCTTCTCTCTCATTTACCCTTCTCTGACCACTTATTCTTATCCTTCTTGCCTCTATTTCTGGTACCATGTCACCTGTTTGGTCATTACCTCCTCCCTTTACTTCCAATAAAAATCTAATTGAGCTCTACCTCCAATTTCTTTCCCCACCAATTAATGAATATATTGGCTGAATAATCTTCCTAAATCATTGACCTAGTTATTGATGCATCCCCATTTCCTCCACTATAAATTCCAAACTCTCTCAGAATTCATACTGTCATCAGCTAGCTCCCTCTAGCCTTTGCCAACACACCTAATTCCACTTCAATCCTGTCAGATTAGAATTATATTTAAAGGCACTTTCTTTGTGTCTCTGCCTTTTTCAATGCCCTTCTCTGTGCACCCACCTCTATCTGCCCTTCAAGAGCCTGCTTTTATGCCACTTTCTCTTTGAAGTCTTTCCCGATTTAAGTTTTCCTTCCCTTCTCCCCTCTTAGCCAGGAGTGATTGTTCCCGCTTCTGAATTTCCATGTATCTTATTTGTGCCTCGTGAGTTTCTTGTCTCTCTGACTACATACATCTTTGTATCTCCCGCAACACCTAAAATTAGGTGTTCAGAAGGTGTTTATTTACTAAAAGAATTGTACATTCATTATATGTTCATTATAACATAATAGTCTTAAACTTGGTGAGGATAAGAACTATGACTATTTTATTCCTATTATGTATTTCCAACCTTCAGCACATAGGAAATACTCAACCTTTTGTTGAATGAAATACATCATCAGTTTTCAGTCATTCGGATATAAGTTTCCTGATAACTATACATATCTGGAAATACTTTGTGATGTGTTTTTAAATCTTGGTTACCTATATGTCTTCATTTCACATTGACAAATACCCAAAGATAAAGGTCATTATTAATATTCTCACTTTACAGAAGAGGAAACTGAGGCTTAAAGAAATTAGTTTGTTTATGATCATACAGTCAATGCGTAACAGAACTGAGTCTAAAATTCAAGTTTTCAGATGTGCAGTTTAGAGTTTTCTTTTGAGCCCAGGGTGGTTGGCCAAAGACTAGTTCGGTTCCATTTGTTTTAGATAGTTGGGGTTAAACTATTACAGTCATACTGTGTGGGATTAGGTAGGTCCCTGACTTGATCCATTATCTCTGTGGTGGAAGTTTCCAAAATCAAGCACAAAAACTAATTTTGAAGGAAATTTTGGTCCTGCCTGTGGATACTCCCTGCGTTGTAAGATACCCATCTATTCAGGCACTCGTTCTCGCAGGCTTATATCCCTAGTTGGGTTAACTGTTAAGATGTGATTCTGATTTCACCTGGCAACTTAGAGAGCAGGTCTCCATTCTGGCACTCAGCACTGGATAGTGTTCATTGATGGCAAGTCACAGAGATTCATGGAGACTTGCTCCTTCACAAGCAGTCACTCCCTTTCATATTCATATACTCTTAAATCAGGTCAGATCTGCGGCAAACAGAGTACCTCCACAAAATTTGTGGACTCCACAGAATTTATTTTACTAGGTAGCTATTTAGAATCATTATAAGAAACAATCCTCTGGAGCTATTCATCTATTCTAAGGTTATTGTGGGTTATTCACTATGATACACTGTGTCTTTTATGAAAATTTCTTGAGAGAAAACTGTCTGACCTTAATACAAAGAATGTTTTTAAACCTCTCCGGGGCAGTTGCTTTGGTTTTACCTTATGGACTTCGTGAATGTTTAACTTAACACTTTCTGGTTACCTGCCAAAAACCTTAGAGCCAAATTTTGGTCCACCCAAAACAAATGTGCTCTATGCCTCGTTAACTTCATTCCTGGCTCCGGCTTATGTCTCTGCTCAAGTTATTCTTTCTTCTTAAGAAAAATCTTAATTCATACCATTTTACTTTACATATATTTTTTTTTCTCATAAACAAACCCATGTTATTTTTGAAGTAGTTCAGATCATGATATATTGTGTGCTTAGCTACCTCGTTTACTTAAGCATTTTTCCTTGAGGAGTATATTTATTTCTCTGTATAGGTTTTTGCAGGTTTTGAGCACATAAAAATATGCCACAAATTTTTATTGTTTTAATAGTGTAACCAGGTGGTAAGATAACAAACAGGTCTAATGGCCAGAGTCTATTAAATTGATGTCATAGTTCTAGTCCCATCTTTCATAGAAGTATTTTCTTATACTATACTTTGCATTGTACTTTCAATCTGCATGTGACAGTTTATCACTTTATGATTTTTTAGAAAGTGTTATGCTGTCAGGTCAGTGCATAGTAGTGAAAACACTCTGTAGGCTCAAGTATTATATCACCTTCTACACATACTTGTCTTTGTAGCAGCTTACCTCATGATCAGGTGATCCTGAGCTTATTAATCTTATCATACAGCTTGTCTTACTCCTACTCTGGGTTAGTTGTGCTTTTGTTTGGATGAGATAGTGTGAATGGATGTTTGTTTCCAACATTTGCTTTCATTGGTTTAGACTTTTACCTAGACTTTACAATCATCCTGCTGATACCCAATTTATAGCATAAATATCATTTGTACAACATTTTATACTCTTAATTCCTTTGAGTAAAATTATTTGACCTTTTCTACCACTCTCTGAGACCTGTGAAGCAGACCTATGACATTTTATAATAGATGACAAAAGCAGAGATAAAATCATTTAAATGACTTGCTTAAGATGATACCAGCAAGTCAGTGGCAGAATTAGGGCTAGGTCCTGGTCTCCTGATTCCAATGCCATACTACCTTTCAATGCCAAAGGGATTTCTAATTTATATTGTAATCATTCCATGGATCTTATTTTATCCCTGACGTTAAAGATGGGAACTGGGCAAAGATATATACCACTCATGCTCATAACTGGACAGAATCAGGAAGGAGTTTCATTTATATTACTCTTGTGAGTTTTGTTCTTCAAATTACAATTCCTTTTAACTACAACACTATTAAACTTTAATTATGGAATAAGGAAGAAATATTTTATCTCCTGAAAATTAATGTTGATATGGAAATTATTTCCCTTAGTAATTAGCAACATTTTTCTTTATATTCCTTGAAAATTTACCTTTAATATAAAGATAAGTTACCTTTGTTATCATGCCTGTCATTAAAGTTGAAATATTTGGTTAATGCTGTAGAGTTTGGTAAAATATCAATTATAATTTTACCAATATCTACATTTAAAGAGGAAATTTAAAATGCACACTTACTGCTTCAGCATAGAAATTTTTCAGAGTTTTCATTCTAATTCATTGTTAGCATATAGGATATGAGCTAGAATTTGTTGACTATTTACTTAGTCAAGCATTATTGCTAAATACTTTACAATTATATTTAATCTTTACCAAAACTATATAAAAATACCTACTATTTGTGATCCCTATTTTACAGTCAGGTGCCATATTCAGCTGAAAATATTTTCTTCTGCCTCTCCTTCAGCTTCTGGAATTTCTGAACAGCCTGGTCAGTACGAAATGGACCCTGTAGTCTTGAGTTACATGGACAGTCTGCTGCGGCAATCAGATGTCTCACTGTTGGATCCTCCAAGCTGGCTCAATGACCATATTATTGGGTTTGCCTTTGAGTACTTTGCCAATAATCAGTTTCATGATTGTTCTGACTACGTCTGCTTCATCAGTCCCGAAGTCACCCAGTTTATCAAGTGCACAAGCAATCCAGCAGAGATCGCCATGTTCCTCGAACCCCTAGGCCTCCCCCACAAGAGAGTTGTATTTTTAGCCATCAATGATAATTCCAACCAGGCAGCTGGGGGAACCCATTGGAGTTTGTTGGTTTATCTCCAAGATAAAAATAGCTTTTTTCATTATGATTCCCACAGCAAGAGCAACTCAGTCCATGCAAAGCAGGTAGCAGAGAAACTGGAAGCTTTCCTAGGCAGAAAAGGAAATAAACTGATCTTTGTGGAAGAAAAAGCCCCTGCTCAACAAAACAGCTATGACTGTGGGATGTATGTGATATGTAACACTGAGGCCTTGTGTAAGAACTTCTTCAGGCAACAGCCAGAATCACTGTTACAGCTCCTTACTCCTACATACATCACAAAGAAGAGGAGAGAATGGAAAGATCTGATTGTCAGTCTCGCTAAAAATTAGCTTTGAAATATATTTGTGACTTCTGAAGTCTCCTCTTTCTGCCCATTCCCATTTATTGGATGGCTGCAATCTCAGTGCCTGAGGGAAGATGCCTGGTAGGAGGGAAGCTTGAAAGAATGTCACTTTCTACATTACCCTGATGGAAAGTTTCACTTTAACCCTAACTTGAGAGCAGCATGTTCTATGAAAATGTCTTGAAGTTATATACAAAAACCTAAAACCAAACTATCTGCACATTTATTAGTTCCCTTTATCCATATTGGCTATTCCAGAAGAAAAGCAGTGACCTGTAAGACAAATCAAGAATATATGACATCTAGATGAATACAAGAAGAAAAACATATAAGAACCAAAAACTTTTCGTACAGCCCACATATTTAAAGAGATCGATGGGTTAACTGCAGACCAAGACCTAACCTACTTCCAGATCTAGATATTGTGACAGTCAGTTGCTCAGTTCTGTGATATCTCTTCCATTCCCCTTGCAAAGTCATTCCTGGCTATCTGCTTAACCTTTGCAAATATTTGATAAAGATGATGTTAGCCCACCTTCCCCCATCTGATTCCTGGAGTACTTTAAGAAAGGGGTATCCTGAGTAACTTCATTAAAATAATTGACTGCTGTGGACCTCTTAGTTTGCTCAGTGAGTGGGCCAACTTGCTGCTCTGGATTGACAACAGCTTTTCTTTGCCTTGTCTATTAGCCATATACACACTATCCTTATATCCAAAGTTCTGTGGTTTTAAAACTCATAGCTGATAACTTCCCAAGGTTACCTATCATTTCAGATTAATATTTATTTCTGATAAGCATATTTTTTTTCTCTCCTCTCTATCCTTAATCTGGCAGAATTGCTTTCAGTTATGTCATGGTAATTCCAGGACTATAATTGTATCCAAAATTTACAGACTAAGTGTTGGTTTGTTTTTGAAATATAAAGGAGAAAAAGTGACCTTTCTCAACCCTTTCACTTAATTCAAAATGTAAGTGATGTAATTTTTTTAAATGTGGAAACAAAAAAAGAAATGCTATCCCTCCTAAGTCATGTTTTCTGAGAGTCATTTCAGATAATCAACAACCAGATGATAATGAGTGTACACATTATTTGTATTCCTAAAAAGAATTACATTGCAAAGCATTTGAAACTTGAAAACCAAAGATCAGCTTCAGCCATGAAACTTTATTTTCAGCTACCTCCCCAGCTTAACCCTGCCCTCAGCCCTGCTGGCCCAAAATAACCTCACCACTCAGTGACCACAGAGGCAGTAACTCAGTTCCTTTTAGTCAGGGAGGGAAAACACAGTAAGTGTAAATAAGTACAGGTTACAGGCAGGCCTGAGTGAACAGGAGTTGAAACTAAAAGTCAAAGTGAAAGCTACCAAAAACGTTTCCATTTCAAGTAAGAATGTTTTGGATAAAAAGAAGACCTAATGCAAGAAGGGGACAAGAAAAATAGATTAAGCAACTGGCAATCAGCTAGAGGTGAAATAGGGAGGGACAGCAAAAGGAGTGACCTAGGTTGCTGAGGCCAGGAATGTAGATAGAGATAAGAAAGTAATACAGTAGCCCCCCTTATCCACAGCTTCACTTTCCATGGTTTCAGTTACCTGTGGTTAACGTGACCCAAAACATGCAATAAGATATTTTGAGAGAGAGAGATTATATTCACATAACTTTATTAGAGTGGATTGTTAAAATTGTTTGATTTTACTATTAGTCATTATTGTTAACAAATTCTACCTCATTTACAAATTAAACTTTAGGTGTGTAGGTATAGGAAAAACAACATATATAGGATTTAGTACTACTGTGGTGGTCTTGAACGTATTATCCATTGATAAGGGGAGGATTTCTGTATTATTTCAATAGCTGTTAATTAGACATCTAGTCTAGACCATGAAAGAGTCAGTTCCTCTCTATACAACCAAGTATGCCATTTGTAAGTGTTAGCATTATAACTAACAAGAGAATTTAAGAGTTTACTTCTGATTTTTCCCTCATTACTTTAATAGCCCAAAAGTTATATACCTGCTTGGCCATATACTGTTAATGTGACATGATGCCACATAGGAAAAAATCTTTTCCTTGGATTGTGTTCCTTCTCTCAGTATCAAACAGATCCAGTTTGCAAAGTTCAGCATAATATGTTCAAAAGGAAAGCAGGTTATTCAAAATGGAATTGAGCAGTTACCACACTGACCTATCTTGCTTTCAGGTATCCTGGTGTATTGCTTCAGAAATATACTTACATTTGTCCAACCTGTGTCTCTTATGGAATTAGAAAGGTTAGCATATGCATACATATACACAATGGAATACTGTTCAGCAACCAAAAAAGATAAACACTTGCACTTGCAATTGGATAGAGCTAGAAAGGATCATGCTCAGCGAAATAAGCCAGAAAGAGAACGAAAGGTATCGGATGGTTTCACTTATAGTAGGAATATAGGGGAACCAAATAAGAGAGAGACATTCAGCGAGGGAGGGGGAGGATAAAGGCTCAAAACGGGAGAAAAGAGCACAAGGGACTATGGTGATGGTTCAAGGGAATTGGTGGTGGGTAACCTACAGGGAATACACAATAATGTAAAGACATAAATAATAGTAACAATAAAAAAAAAGAAAGGTTACTATATGCAAACTCAGCTGTAGATGGTGGTTAAAAATAAGTATCAGTGGGTTTTCTGTTTAATACTGTGTAAACCACAAATATTTCTGCACTTTGACAAGAGAGCTACTGAAGCTCATAAGCACCCATCCTAACTGAATCAGAATAATTTTAAAAATCAAGATTGGATGATATTCCTGATACCTACTTGATTTTTACTATCTTATAATTTTTACTATACCCATATAATCATACATTTTAATAATGGGCATTCCTTTGAAATGGCAACACATTATTTCTCAGTCACATGGTTTTTTACTAATATTGTGTTTTCTTCCATCAAAAAATAGAAAAGGGGAAAATATTTATGGAACTTTCCAGGTTGTGGTATTGGAAAAGAGTGTAAATGTTTTAATCAAATCCAAGCTCTATTAGAACTCAGACAAGTTTGAAATTCAGTAGCCTCATCTGTAAAATATATTATGTTTACACAGGTACTCTAAGGATTAAATATCATAGGTAAAGCATGAAATGGACAGTGAAGTAAACCTGTTCGCCCTCTTCTACTACCCAGTTTGAAGAGAAGCAGCAAATTTGAAAATCTAGCTCTGTGTTGCAGCTAAACAGCTATGTAAAAAAAAAAAGAAAATGGCCTGGTAATTACTGCTATGTATAGTCTCATTTAATAACCATCTTTTTCACTTTACAGATAAGAAACAAAGTTGGAGAAGTTCAGTCATGTGATAGAAAGTTACAGGGCTAGGATTCAAATGGGGAGCTTTCATGTCTCCTCATTCTTTCACCCCCTCCTCTTTCCCTCTCCCAGAAAACGGTGGCAAGAACTCTCTCAAACATTTAAAACACAATCTTCACTCCCTTTTAAAATTTTGTAAATCCAGCTGGTATATAACAGACCAGTAGTGAAAAATCCTCATCTCAATTATCTGCGAGGTAACAGGACCTATATAATAACTGGCTTTGTTTTTATATTAGATCATAATTGGATCAGCTCCTAACATTGATCTACTGATCTAAGGCATTTTTAAAAGCCCTACATTTTACTTCCTTTCAGCTTCCATGTATATAAAATATGGAAAGTAGAACAAAAGCAGTAGCATGGAAGTCTCATTAAAAAAGGGCTTAAAAGAACTGGGTCAAATAAATGAAGCAAAAATGAAAGGCTCTACAGAATCGGGAAGATTGAGCATTGTGTTCCAAAATGAGGCAAGTGAAATTCCACTAAAAAGAAAATCAAGTGCAAAATGCATTTAAGTGAAGTTTCTTATGTAGGGAAAAACTAATTTGTCAATTGTTGTTTGTGTTTAAAAAAAAAGTATAAATTCCTGACTTTTTTCCCTTCATCTATTTATATTTGGAAGAAAACCCTTTTGCCAAGCCACAAGCTGAGACAAGGTTTTCTGTGCACACACACATCATCATCAACAACCCTCTACTGGCTCCTTTCCATCAGCATTTAGATGTATAGATGCATTAAATCTCCTGTCTTCAAAAATAAATAAAAACATGACGTCATGTCTCCCAGATACTGACCTTTTACTTTTTACCCACTTTTATCTAGATTCTGGTTCCACCACTCTACAAAAGATACTTAATATCACTAGTAGTTGTTATTTAATTAGACTTCCTAGCAACAGCAAACCCTCCTTTTCAAATAATTCTTCTTTTAACTGATGTGACAACCAGTTTTCCTAGTACTTCTCCAACTATTCTTATTTGCTAGTTTCTTCATTACTTGCTGTAGATTCTTAAGGTTTTATCCCATAATCCCGTTCTCACACTTCCTAGGCTCTCATCCACTCCCCAAGCCAACAAAATTTCATCTCTTCAAAACTGTTCTCTTCTAAACCCTCCCAAACTTCAACCTGTGAATTCATTGACCCACCTACTGGATATCTTCCCTTGGCTATTTTATTTCCCTTGGCAACTCAAACCCAACAAATCCCAAAGCCCAACTCATCTTCCACCATCCAGCCTGCTCCATCAGTATTCTCTATCTAAGGAAATGACACCACAGACCCACCTAGTTCTAGCCAGGAATCTAGGGGATATCACTGACTTGTCTTTCTCCCCCACATTTCACGTCCATTAATACCCTAGTTATGCTGCATCTTAAATATCCTTTTAATCCATGTATTTATCTACTACTAATGTTACCACTTTAATACAACCATCCTCTCTCCTCCGGACTGCCACTATAGCTTCCAGTATACATGCATGCTGTCCTCCCCACGTCCATTTTAGATTCTGCCAATATCAATAAAGCTCTGCCAGATCTAGCCTCTCCCTGCTTCTGTTTCTTACACCCTAGACCACTCGACCTATCTTACTGTGCTCCATCTACAGACCTTTTAGTTCATTCAGCGCAACAAAATCTTTTTTCCCCTTAAAACCTTCCCACTTACAGAGAAAACAAATATTGTTCAAAAATGAATGATGATGTAAAATATATATAAATAAATTAAGGGGAAAAAAAACCTTCCCACTTGCTGTTCTCTCCCCCTCTAATTCTGTTCATCAAGATGTCGAAACTCCTGTGGAATCTGTTCCTCAGGGAAATCTTCCCTGATAGACAAAGCTAGTTTGTTTTCCTTGTTTAACCAATCCCTAGAATCATGAACCTTTTAAATGTGCCCAAATCACTCTGAGTTTTGGTGTTGTGTCCCTCTTCCCACTAAACTGTAAAAGCCCTTAAAAGCCATGTCTGATTTATTCACCATTGAATCCCCGCTGCGCAATAGTATCTGGCATATAGATACTGGTTGTTTTTGTTGAATGAATAGATATGCTATAGAAGAAATTTTTCAAAAACCAGCCCATCCTCTTTCCATGGTCATGCAACAGAAACCAAAATGCCATGTCAACCAGTAAACATTTCAAGCAAGAGCAAGCTATTATGGGGGAGGGAGTGATGAACTTTAGCAACCTACGGAAAACAAGGAACTTAACTAAACATGTAACTCTAACCATGGGTATCTCTTCAACGCATCTGCTGATCTTAGAAATTTTCACATTTCACATACTTGTAATCTGTGTAAGCACTATTTTAATTCTGCTTTTTATAAATTTCTACCCTTATTCATTATCTACTTGTTTATTTTTTTAAAGATTTATTCATTTATGTATACAAGAGCTGGGGTGTAGGCCAGAGGTGAGGGAAGGTAAGAGGATTCACCAGAGACAGAGTGGGGAGCAGAACAGGCAGATCTACTGAAGTACACTGCTGAGGGGAGCAGCGGATGAGACAGGAGAGGTCTGCTGCAGCATGTGGGTCAGCTTCTGGGCTGGGGAACTTGTCCTGCAGTGACTGCTGATAGCGTCAAAGTGCTGAGACTTAACCCCTTGTGCTACCCAGGAGGCCCTCTGCTTGTTATGTTTAAAGGCAACATGCTGTTATATCAGGTTAATAATGATTCCCTTAACCATTTCCCCAATGTTATGCCTTTGGTTAGTTCTGATGTTATATGAATAGCAGTGCCAGCAACCCTCCTCATAAATAACTTTTTCATTTCCAAGTCTCCTTTGAGGAATATAAAAGTAAAATTTTGAGTCATCAAAGCACATGAACAATTTATATCCTTTTAAATAGGTAGAGGGTTCACAAAAGAATCATTGTATAGTACCATTAAAAATGTATAATATAGACCCATATCTAGTTCCATGGTACCAATAATGGGTTTTATACTTTAAATTTATTTCTTGACATTTAATAGATAATAAATAATACTAGTTTTTTCTGTGTGCTAGGGACTTCTAATTCTTTAACATGAATTTTCCCATTTAATAATCACCATAAAACTGTAAGATGAATACTTTTAGAGATGAGAAAAATGAGAATTAGAGTTGCCCAAATTAAGTAAATTAATGAGATTTAAATGTGGAGGTACTGATTTCAGAAACTGTACTCGTAACCACCCAGATGCTCTCCTTCCTGGCTGGTTGGTAGTGTGTTTTCTGTTTTATTTAACAGAAAGGAAAATTTGCTCTTAGAAGCAAAAATTGAATGTAGCCTTTCTGATTTCAGGAATGTGGTCTAATTTATTGCTAGAGAACTTGTTTTTTTGAAGTAAATATCTATCTAGATGGATTTTCTAGTTGAAAAGTTAAATGCCCTGAGTTCAGGCTGAGTGTGCAAGGAGGATACAAAAGGAGATTATTTCAAACAATAAAAATGAAAGAAATTTGAATTTCATTGAATGCCCTATAAAAACAAAATGAAGCTGGGGGAGGGGGAAGGGCAGTTGAGGGAAGTTGGTGAAAAGAACTGCATTGCCACGGGGTGCCTGTCAGCAACAGGGCAGAAGGCAGGGCCTGCTGGAAGACATGGCCAAAACATGAGTTTTCCTGAGAGTAGAGAGAATGACTGAAACTTCTATAATCAAAGTTTTTGTGCTATCACTTTCTGTTAATTCTAAACCTTTTGTACAATTTGGATACTTCCATCCATCTCAGTGGTGAATCATTTGGGGAAATGAAAGATGAGGGATGGCATATTGTAGGCAAGAGGACAAAAGCCACGGAGACTGCATCGTGGTCTGACCCAGGAGTTAAAGAAGCAACCTTGGAAACCTTTGGAGAAACTGAGGTCTCAGCACCATATGACCACAGTGGTTAGAGCTTGGGCCAGTTTTATATTGAAAGAAGAATCATCCCTCAATTTCATTTGTTGGAGTTCTCCTGGTTGGGAACTTCTGGATTACATTCAAGTGAGAACTCAGTAAGAAAAAATAAAAAATATTAGCAGTACCTATTAATTTCCTCCTTGATAATATGGTAATCAGCTTCTAGAACACCATACTCTTCTGGTTTCCTCCTATCTCATATGGCACTCCTAAACTTTCTTTGCTAATTCCTTCTTTTCTTCCTGATCTTTTATTGACGGTGTGCAACAAAACTCAATCCTCCATCCACTCTTCTGTCAATAGATACTTGTTGATTTCATCTAGTCTCATGCTTTTAAATATCATCCATATGTTAGATGGTACAACCAGTGTGGATGAGGAGGCATGGAACTCAGAGACCACATGCCTAGACAAAACGGGACAGTCTCCTATACCACAGGAAGCTGCAAAATCAAGGAGTCCAGAGAACCACTCCACACTCTACCCCACAAAAGGTTTCTGAATGACTATGCCTTGCTACCTGCCTCAAAGTTGCACTTGGGGATTAGAGCAGCCTGGTCTGCTGTGGTCCAGGAGCCCAGGTCCCTGCTCAGGAAAAGGACAAGTTTCCAGGAAAAAGACAAGGCCCTTGAGCTGACCATTGATCCACATCTTACATCAGGGGAGAAGTGGGAGTGATTGGAGCAGGAGAGGCATGGGGGAGCTGGCTAGTGGTATGTGGGTGGATTATGGGTGGAAGGGCTGTAACTAAGGGGAACAATAATTATTGAAAGATGACCCACAAGGGCCTCCCTGGTGGTGCAGCGATTAAGCACTGCGCTGGGGAGCTGTCCGCCACCCGAGTTAGATGCCAGGCCAGGGAGATTCCCACATGGCACAGCAGACTTCTGCTTTGCCCACTGTTCCCCTCAGCAGTGTATTTCCATCGATCTGCCTGTACTGCTCCCCACTCCGTCTCTGGTGAGCCCTCTTGCTGCCCCACACCTCTGGCCAATACCCCAGCTTGTACGCATAAATAAATAAATAAATCATTTAAAAAAAAAAAAGAAAGATGACCCACAATGTAAGAAAATACATAAATAAATAGATATATCTTTTTAAGTTACCATCCATATGCTAACAATTCCCAACTCCAGACCCATGTGTAGCCTATTGCCGATATGACATCCCCACTTGGATATCTAAAACTCATCTCAGGCTTAATATGCCCAATATGACATTTCTGATCTTCCTTCCCAAAGCTGCAGCACTCATGGCTTTCTCCATGGAGTCATCCTTTATGACTCTTTTTCTGAGGATTTTGTATTTTTGCCCTCAGAATATATCCAGATCCTTCCCAGCATCTCTACTTCTAACCTCATCCAAGCTACCATCTTCTCTCATGTGGATTACGACAAGATTCCTAATTTCCCTGCTTCCACCTTTCCTTCTCTTGCTGCCAAGGGTGATCCTTTAAAATATATGTATATAATAAAAGTTTTTAATTCACTTCTCTGCCCCAATTTCATTCAAAGTAAAAGCCAGTGATGCTATACAATCTGCTGGCCCCATCCCTTGCAGCCCTGCCATTACCGCTTTGATTTCATTGCCTGGTCTTGCCCCTTATACTCTCAAATTTCAGCTATACTTGCATCTTTACTGTTTCTGCACAAGGTAGGCACCCACACACACCTTAGACCCTTTGCACTGGCTAGTCACTCTGTCTGGAATGTCCAACCAAGCTTATTTTCTCATTTAAGTCTTTGCTAAAATATCAACTTTTCAATTGGATCTTTTCATCAGCATTTCCAACACCTCTTTCCTTGCTTTACTTTTTTTTCTTTTTCTCTTAGTACTTACCACCTCCTAACATGCTATATAATTTATCTCCTTTATTGCTTGTTGTCTGTCTCTAGCTCCTCACTAGAATATATTAGCCCCATGAAGGCAAAGATCTTTTTGTGCTTTGTTCACTAATATAATCCAAGTATGTAGCACAGTGCCTTGTCTGCCAAAGGATAATTCTCTGAATGAAAAAAAAAGAAAATCTGTCATTCCCAGCAATAGAATGGGAATCTGAGTCCATACACAACAGAGGCATTTTCCTTTAGTCCAGGGATGGTAAACTTTTTCTTAAAGAGCCAGATGGTAAATATTTTTGGTTCATGGGTCATATGGTCTCTGTTGTAATTACTCAACTCTGCCTTTGGAGCTCCAAAGCAGCTCCAGAGTCCATATACCAGCAAAGGGGTGTGGCTATGTTCCACTAAAACAATTTACAAAAATAAGCAGCAAACCAGCAGGGTAGACTACACTGATTCCTGCTTCAGACAAAGATACATCTCAGTAAATCATCTCTTCATTGGCAGACCAGGCTCTATCCATCCATTCTGCCGATTACCAAGAGCAAATTATAGAAAGGTGAATGCAAACCTATCAAAATTATAAATCAGTACCTTCTCTATCTGCAGACAGGTTGGGCATTCTTACTCAAAGTGGCTGCTGAGTAGAATGTGACTTGAGAAGTGGGGGTAGGGAAAGAAATCCTGGTACCAGGCACTTTCTTACTAATAAATCTAAATCACATTATCAGTAGCTTTGGAGTATCCTCTAGAGGTTTCTAATATGCAGAATGATCCATTTCTGAGACCTCTTTTCTCTAGGCCATTAAGTTCTTTGGCACTGATGATGAATTTCCTGTAGCAAGGAAACCATTTTCACTTTTATCAGCTATTCTAAAGTCAATAGACACATGCAATTGGTTATGAAAATACTTGCCAATATTCTGAGATTGAAGTCCTAATCTCCCACCACGTAGGGCAGTGATTTCTAAAGGCAATTCTACCCACCCCACCCACCAGGGGACATTTGGCAATGGTGGAGATATTTTCTTGCTTTGCAACCAGGGTTTGGGGGTGCTACTGGCATCCAGTGGGCAGAAGCCAAAGATGTGGCTAACATCCTACATCCTTGGTTAATTCCCATTATAAAGAATTATGCAGCCCAAAATGTTAGTAGGGATGAGGTGAGAAATTGTAGTCTATTCTATTCTGCTGAACTCTTAATCTATATGCATTGTATTCCATTGCCAAACCAATCAAATTTACCCTTTACTCCTAAATTACAAAAGCTCCAGTAGCTCTTTATTGCCTGAAAGTTTAAGTCTTTTCTTTCTCATCCTGCCATTTAGATCCTGAGGGATTTTGCCCACTTAAACATCTGTTCCCAGCAGGAACTCTGCTTCACCCCCAGCTTTCATCTACATCTTCCTCCGCATCCCCGTCCTTTTACCGATTACCCCCCAAAACACATTTAGAGAGGATCCTCCTTACATCTCTCCTCTGATCCAAATCTTGTTCTTTGAAGCCCACACAAGCTGCACACCCCTCATCATGAGTCAGAGCGTACCACTCCCTCCTGTACTTATCACGTCTTACACGCTTCCCTCTATCTGGTCTCAGTAAACGCCCTGCAGGCATCCATATTGTATTTCTAGCCTATCAGTCTGTTTCCACACCAGACAGTGTGAAAACTGTATTGCTGCATTAAGAGTCTCTTGCTTTTAGTGTCAGATAAGAGGAGTATAAAAAGCACCTGTTCAGGAGTCTCCCTGGTGGCACAATGGGTTAAGCGCAGCACTGTGGCGCGCTGCGGGGTAGTGAATTTGATGCCTCGCTGGGGAGATTCCCACATGGCATAGCAGACCTCTCCTGCCTTTCCCACTGCTCCCCGCAGCAGTGTATTTCCATCGATCTGCCTGTTCTGCTCCCCACTCTGTCTCTGGTGAACCCTCTCACCACCCCACACCTCTGGCCTGCACCCCAGCTTGTATGCGTAAATAAGTAAATCTTTAAAAAAAAAAAAAAAGCACCTGTTCAGGGCATGGTATCCAGTTAAGTGCTCAGAAAATTCTAGTATCGTTGTTATCCACAGAAACAATCAGGAACCCATAGAAAGTGCTTAATAAAACTTTTAAATGTAGGTACATACTGGGGAGAGCATGCCATTCAGACTAGACTGCTATTTGGAACTAACAGCAATTAAAAACTTCCATGAGAAATCCTACACCAATCAACATGCCTTCATGCTAGAGTGAACCCCCGGAGCTGTGGGTATCACGTTTTCCCGAAGTGGTGCCTAGGCCAAACTTTCTGCATTTAAACAAGTTAATGAACAACTTGTGAGTAATGCATTGCCCACTGTAGTCCAAGTTAGAAGACTGCCAAAAGGATTAGACATCAATGTGTCAACTCTTGCTTTGCTGTGTTCTCCCTGAATGCTTGTCCTCTCAGCCACTGGAGGGTCCAACGTCCCTGAGGAAGTCAGCTCAAGGGGGAAGAGGCTGCAGGGAAGCCCTGGCCTTTCCCCAAGCGGAAGAGCCTCATTTCAGATCCTGTGAGAGGAGAAGTGAGTGGGGCATGGTATCCGAGCAGCTCAGGGTTGGCTTTGGGCCAGGCACTCAGTGGCAAACAAGAAGGAACACATTCCCGGAAGGCAAGGAGCCCTGCCAAGGAGAAGGCGCCAGCAGGGCCCGCTGGGTGCCAGGTGCTCTTTGGCTTTGTGGAGGTCAGGCCCGAAGAGGAATGAACTCGGGTTTCTCTGATTATCATTGCAGAGGTTTAAATGCCTCCCTCACTCTCACTCTCAATAGACAAAGCACATGTAACCATTAAATTTGAATCCTCTCTGCTCTGGGGCCCAGTCCCTGCTCTCTAAATGAAGGAGAGAGGGGGGCAAGAGCGTTGTTGACTCCTGAAATCTCATTTACAGGAACCAGGTTTCTGTAATTCCTTGCCCTGAGTAAGAGAAGATGCTACAGTGAAGGCAGGTCAGGAGGAAAACCTAGGATTTTTGTGCCCTTGAAAGAGAAGCTGAGCTCCCATCCCCTGGCTATACCCTTAACCTCTGACCCAGCACCCTTATTCTGCATACCTTCCAGTTCTGCCTTCCTACTGGCCTGGTCCTCAGAAGGTCTGGAGAGCAGCTGGGATTGCTTTCCTTTCAGAATCACCTCCGGCCTTTCACCAGGATACGAAAGAAGAGGAAAGGGGAGAAGAACAAGGACCAAAAGAGACAAAGCAGACAGAAACGGCCGCAGGAACCTGCTGGAGATTCCCTTCCACCACTGAACACCATGCCTGGGCTGCTCCACCCAGTAAGGGGTTGAGGGAGTGTGGGGCAGTGGACCTCTCTGTACGGAGTGAAGGCCGTTGCTCACGGCACTCGTCCTTTCTGCTGGACTTTGCTGCCACCTAGTGGCTGAGTTAGTATCACTTCCCCTCAGGCCAATCTAGGGATCTGGCCCACCTGAGAAATTTCTGTCCTCAGATACCCAGTTTCTGTGGCCCAGCGACTAGGAGAGCAGAGCCACATGACCTCACCCAGCTCAACAGGTGTCCTAATGCAATGGCTACCAGGCAGGAGGACCAGCGTTGGCTGGCTGGGGTCCGGGGATCAGGGTTGAGAGCAGTTTCTAGTTGGTGGGATGATGTTCTCCTGGAGCCCCCCTCACTTCTGAATACCCTTTTCACTAGAACTCCTGCTCTCCCCATGACCCTTCTCATTCAGCTAAGCTCCATGTTGCAAAACTGAGAGTCCTGCGAAATATATATTTCCCTCCATTTCTCTAAAGGTAAAGCAGCTGTTTCTCCCTTGCAAAACTAGCTCATCTTTTTAAAAAAGATTTATTTATTTATGCATACAAGCTGGGGTACAGGCCAGAGGCGTGGGTTGGAGAGAGGGTTCACCAGAGACAGAGTGGGGAGCAGCAGAGGCAGATTGACGGAAATACACTGCTGAGGGGAGCAGCGGGCGAGGCAGGAGAGCTCTGCCGTGCCATGTGGGACTCTCCCCGGCTGGGCGTCGGACATCTCCGGCATCACGGCATCACGGACAGCTCCACAGCGCAGCGCTTAACCGCTGTACCACCAGGGAGGCCCGCAAAACTAGCACATTTTAACTTAAAAATATATTACTACCCTCTCTGTGATGCTACTATTTATATACACCAGTACCTAGGAATAGCAAAAAAGAGAATATATTATCGTAGGAAGATTATCCACCATATTTTCTTTTTTTTTTTTTTTTAATGAGGGTTCACCAAAGACAGAGCGGGGAGCAGAACAGGCAGATCAGGAATACACTGCTGAGAGGAGCAGCGGGCGAGGCAGGAGAGGTCTGCCAGGCCATATGGGTCTCTCCCTGGCTGGGTGTCGAACCCACATCGCGATGCTGCCGACAGCTCCACAGCGCAGCGCTCAACCGCTGCGCCACCAGGGAGGCCCTATCCACCATATTTTCCCACATATTACATCCACATGTTTATTTTCTCTAGCAAAGGAAAGCACTTGGTTTCAGCAACCAGTCATCCTACCAGCCCCCAATTTTCAGATCTACCCAAGGATTGTATAAAATCCAAACTCTCTTCTGCCTACCTCTCCAAGCTACTTAGATTTTTTTTTAATTGTGGTAAAATACACATCAAATGTATCATCTAGACTATCTGTGAGTATACAGTTCCATAATGTGAAGCACATTCCCTTTGTTGTGCAATCCCTGCCACCCAGAATTCTTTTCATCTTGTAAAACAGAAACTCTATACCCATTAACAATAACTCCCCATTCACCTTCCCCCTCTATTGGCAACAACGGTTCCCTTTCTACAGATTTGACTACCCTTTGTGCCTCATATAAATGGGCTGTACAGTACTTGTCTTGACTAACTTATTTCACTTAGCATTGTCCTCAAGTTTCATCCATATTGTACGTGTCAGAATTTTGTTCCTTTTTAAGGTTGAATAATATCTGTGTGTGTGTGTGTGTGTGTGTGTGTGTGTGTGTGTGTGTGTGTTACATTTGTTTATTCATTCACCTCAATTGACACGAGTTGCTTCTACTTTCAGTTATGGGGAATAATGCAGCTTTGAACAAGGGTAGACAAATAGCTCTTCAATTTCCTGCTTTGGGTTCATTTGGGTGAATATCCACAAGCAGAATTACTAGATCATTTGGAAATTCTGTTTCTAATTTTTTAAGAACTGCCATACCATTTTCCATAGTGGCTGCACCTTTTTACAGTCCCAACAACAGTGCGCAAATGTTCCAATTTCTCCACATCCTTGCCACTATTTGGTTTTTGTTTCTTTGGTAGTAGCCATCCTAATGAATGTGAAGTGGTACGTGTGTGTGTGTTTGTGTGTGTGTGTGTTTTCCTACATCACTGTTAATTTTTGTACAGTATTTGATTTCTCCCTTCAGGTGTAGTCCCCTCAGTTCTCCCACCACTATAGCACCCTTAATCCACCTCCACCATCCCTTGTGAGCTTCCCTCCCCTGTTGTGACCCCTCCCCCCTCCTCTGCTGGATGCCTCAGATCTATGGTCAGCTTGCAAGTTTTCTTTTTCCTGGTCCTTTATTTGGCTACTCTATATTCTACCTATAAGTAAACTCATTGTGGTTTTGATTTGCAGTTTTCTTGTGATTAAAAATGTTTAGTGTCTTTTCATGTGCTTGAAGTCCATTTGTTTATCTTCTTTGGAGACCATCTATTTGGGTCCTTTACCCTTTTAAGTACCTGAGGTGGGCAGACTATTGTTGAGTTGATTGTTCCAACATCCTTTCTTCCTTCCATTACTACCCCACTTGAGTAGTATCCTAGAGCCATGCAGCCTCTGCTCCTCAGGCACATATTCGCTCTTTCCTACCTTTTGGGTTGCTGTCTCATCTGCCAGGAATGCTCTTTTCTGAGCTCCTTGCATGACTGACTCCTTTTCCTTTAAGCATCAGCATAAATGTCACTTCAAAGACCCTTTTGTGACCACCCATCCAAAGCTGTCTTCCCATTTACTCTATCTCATATCATTACTTCTTTCCTTTGTGGAATTTAATCACAATCTACAATTACCTTGTTTGTTTACATATTTAGTTGAAACTTAAGTTTACATGAAATGTAAGTGCCCTGGGGACACAGAGATATTGCTATATCCCCAGTGCCTAGCATAGTACCTGGCACATTGTCAGCTCAGTGCTTATGAAATGAACAAATCACTATTAGAGGGGGCACCCTAGGGAAGAAGAAGAGTGCTGTGACCCGGAATGGACCTGGATCTCCCTAATCTAGGCTTGATGTCATAGAAAAGTTCAGAGGAGTTTTCTGATTCTGAATTCCAGACTTTACTTCCTGAATCTGAAGCACAACACTGTTGGAATGAGGGACCTTGCTGTGGAATTGTCCAGAAGAAATAGAGCAGCATCCTCAGTGTCCACACAGCAAGGGTAGAGGCTATGGTGGTGTACCAGAGCCATCCTTCTCTTCCCCACGTGCATGAAGTAATGAGTCAGTTTGGCTAATGTCCTTTGATAAAGGGTTCTGGGAATCACTTGGGTTCCATTAGTCTCCTTGGTGCCGAACATGTCAGTCAGAGTACCTTTAGTGAGCAGTCAAAAGATAAAAAAATGAACTCTCCATATCATAGGTCACTAGAAAAATCAGATTTTTATTTTAAAACATTTTCAAAGGCCAATGCCATAGTGGAACAACCCAAAGCTAGTTGAACCAAACTCTCGGGGAATTAGAGAAGCATCAGCCAGTGCAGGCAAGTCTGTATAAATATATATAGTTCATAGATGAGCATAACAGATGGTACACTGCCCCCCAAAGGACCAGGCTGGGGAACAAAAGGGAGAAATAAAGAGAGGGGGCTCTAGAGAGGATCAGGCACACCCACACCACTCTGAACTCTGGACCCAGGAGGACCTCCAAAGCCACCTACCCTGCAGCAGACCTCTCATGGTTCTGAGGCTGGGGCATGGCTGAAGACCAGGCTCACCAGCATCTTGGCACAGTCCTGACTTGGCACCTCTCATGGTCTCTGATCAAGAGAGGCTTGGAGTGGACCTGGTCTCCCCAGCCTTCAGCAAGAACCAGGGATGGGAGGTGCTGGGGCAAGTAGGATTATTTCCCTGAAAATACGATGTAAAGGAGTGATGAAGGACTCTGGTTCCAGAAAAAAAAGGAGGGGCATTCATCCAAAGTGGCACAGTAAGTTTCACCTGAGACAGACAGATTTGGTGCAAGAAAAGTCACAAGGTCAGATTCCAAACTTAACCCTAGAGCCTGGGTGAAGATGTGGAGACCTCCACACTGAGCTTAGGGAATTGTTACCCTCACTAGGTTTGCCATAAATAGAACAGATAATCATGGCTCCGGAATAAATCGTTTCCACCTGAATTTCTCCCCAGTTAACCTCTCTCAGGGTCTGAAGAGGGGAAAACAGTGGCTATTTCTGATACCAGCTCCCCACCCCCACCAGTGACTTTCCCTGATGTTTCTGGCTTCCCCACTAAGGCCTTTCCAGAACCATCAAAGGTCCTGTTTTAGTAGATGGGAGTCCCAGGGAGAGCAGGGCACAGCTGAGGGGCACAGATGCTTTCTAGAATAGAGACTGCCTGAACAGAGAAGGAAAAGCCTCCGCAACGTCTACCCTTCCCACCCCCGACCTCTCTTGTCCCCAAAGTTATCAGACAGACTCCCTTGGGTGGTCCTTGGCTGTAGCAGGCCCATCTTGAACACCTCCACCTTATTCATGAACAGAGCTCGTGGACTGGAGACCCTCCTCCATGGCCAGAAACACACTGATTGCAGGTGACCTGAGTGAGCTCTGCCCTGTGTTGGCTCAGCACCATCATGCCACCGGCCAGCCAAGCCTCCCTGCTGTTCCTGTGCCTGGAAGCTGGGCAGTCAGGTGGCGGATACAAAGCCAGACCTCAAATCAAAGCCTTCACCGCTCCCACCCTCCCCACACCCACTTCCAGGGCTGGGACTGTTGGAAACATTTGGGCGCAGCGGGGGAAGGCCAGGGACCAGGTCTGTGAGCACAGTGATCAAAAGCCC